>CM031236.1:372273327-372482224 GCA_018340775.1 Taxus wallichiana var. yunnanensis
GATGAATTAAATGCAACCTGGAGGTGGTTGGGGTAGATTTGGATTTCCTCTCTCTTCCCTCTCTCATTCTTCCTATAAATTGTAAGGAGGGGCTTCTTTCTAAAGGTTGGACATTCTTGTTTTGCCCCTCCCTTCTTCTCTTTGGCAGGTGAATTTGTGGAGTTCAAACCTCCCATTAAAAACTGTAATGCAACTTTGCCTCTTGGCATTTTGTAGTGTGTTGTATCAATCTTTGGAGAAAATAATGCATGTATGTGGATGATTCTCAACCCTCTCTGTGTTCATTTGCATCCTCTTGATCTTTCACTGCAAATCTGGTTATCTGTGCATGATCTTGCATTGCATTTTTATGGTTTGTGTTTATTGGCAAGATAGGTGTTCTTCATTCCTCGGTGCATCACCTTTGTAGTTTAGGTTTTATTTTATGCATCTTCTTACCCTGTCTCCTTGGCAAGTTAGTTTAGGTTTTGGGTTTTATTTTATCTCTAGAGAAAAAGACAACTTCCCAACCTTACAATGATGGATAAATTAAATGAGATAGGAAAAATGGGAGTTGCCACAAATTTTTGAGCTCAATTACAATACTTACTATTTTTAGTAGGTCATATCTAGGACTGCTATTTTTAGTAAATTTTCACAATTTTCACCTCTTAATTTTTCTTTCTCATTTAGAGTGTTGTGGATGATGAGAATTAACATCCATTTTTAAAAATTACTATTTTTAGACATACCTACCCATATACACCTATTATGTTTAGAATTGTGTCTTCAGGTGTCGAGTTGTAGTGAAAACACTTTCAAACGTTTTTGTTTTGCTTTAGGACTCTCTGCTCCAAATTTCAAGGTTTTTCACCTATTATATCTCCATAGAATCAAGAAGGGAAATTACCACAATTTTATATTGTAGAATTTCTAGAAATTAATGGAGGTCAAGAGGGAAAACAACAAGTTGCTTGAGTTAAAATTGTAAAGTTTATGTGAGGAAGATTTAGCCCAATTTCTATGTAGGTTTTGACATTCCGGTGACCATGATAACTTTTATAGAGTGAAGGAAGTTGAAGTGGAGGAAGGAGAGTGATAATTTGGTGTTCCAAATTTCCCCCTTTCCCCCTAGGGGATAGAGGGTATACAAGGGTGTCTAAAGTGTTACCTAGGTGAGATTGAGGGCTTAAATGTGCTTTTCAGGGGCTAGAAGAGTGGTTTTAGGTGAATAGGAGATGAAAAGGTTGAGTGAGGTCACATTTTTGTCTCCCCCTTCTCCCTTGAAGGATAAAGGGAAAAAGGGTGTCCAAAGTGTGACTTGGGTGAGAGGGGGCCACACTTTGGTGTCCCCTTTGTCCCCCTGCACTATGGGGGGACAAAGGGAGATCTAGGAGACCAAAGTGTAACTTGGGAGCATGCATGAAGTAGAGGGGGTCAAAATTTAGTGTCCCCCTTGTCCCTTAGGAGACAGATGGGACACAAGGGTGTACAAAGTGTGACTTTTCCATTATGGGAAAGCATATTTTTCCTTGCATATCTAAATTGAGACACATTAATTGATTTTTCACGCTGAAATCATACAAAAGTGATTTGGGGTAAAAAAATATATGATTTTGAGTCAAAAACACATGATGAGATGATTAGAACAATTATTAAGACCCAATTCTTCCTTAAATTTAAAATACAGGTCCTATTCCACTTTGGGTGATAGGGGTATCTGCGGTGTTTTAAACTACCTCAAGAAATCCTTAATTCTTGGAATAAAGTTCATGTTTCCATCTTGTATAGGATTCCAAGATATTTCCAATGAATAGTTTTCCCCTTATAATGCCTTCTAGAACTCTCGAGAATCATCCACAAAAGTTATCTTTCACCATTGGAACTTTCATTATTTACACCCATAACCACCCGATGCTAAACAAATTTTTCATGAATAAAATTTTCTTTACTAAAATTTCCTAAACTAATTTGGAAACATTAAATGACCTCCTAAATAACCCTCAAATGATTTAAATTTTCCTGTATGCTTCCAAATGGTGTTTACTCGGTTGAAGAATGGCAAAAATGACATTTTCAAGCTTATAAAGGAAGTTGTCTTTCATTAAATCTTAATAAGCTCATCAATATCATTAGGAAATATTTTTGCACAATGAAACACATTTTTTTATCACTTTCCTCTAACCCTAGAGTAGGGTTGAGATAAGGGTAGGATGGCCAGAGGAAGGATTCATAGTGACCGAGAAACATAATTTTTAATCACGGGCCTAGTTATCATGCCTAAAATTTGTAATGTTTTCATGCAAGAAATTTTGCATGAAAACAGATGGATCCAACTTAGGGACATTGGAATGTAAAGGAAAATAGAGAACTTAAATTATCTCATGGGGTATAAGACTAGTGCTTTATCCATTGGATTATAGATTCACCACACTAAAAAACTAGAAAAGTTACAAACACAACAAACAAATGAACACAACCAACACATGACAGGGAAAAAACAAAAAATGGGAAGGGAAACACAAAAAAAAGGGAAACCATGTCAAACATCCTAAATCACCTATGTTACATGAAGGGGATAAATTATTTTCACTGTAGCACCAATTCTTAATGATTTTTTACCCATACATGTGTATAACCAAATTCATTTCTTCTATAAATCCATTGACAAGATCACTAGAATATTAAGTTCATTTCAATTGCTGATTTTCCTTCACTACTATGAGAATGAGTCTTGATCATACTAGGATTATTATTTTCACACCGAGGCTTATGATATTTGATGATAATTTAACCTTAACTTATTATATACTTCATGACCATTTATCCCATGAGTTGGTTCTCAAGATATGTTTTAAGAGTTTTAATTCTATCAAAAGCCTCTTGATGTTCTATGTTTACCAATTTCTCCATGCATCTATCCCTTCATACACATTTTCTCATTTTTGATCCACTTCTCTCTATGATGTGATGTGTACAATGATTCATACTCTTGGAATGAAAAAGAGAACAATTTTGGATATTACTAATGAAATACATCACCTTCTCCATCTTCATCATTTTGAGCCTTAAAATACATCTTCATGATGAAAACATCCTTTCTTTGAGTGGAGTCAACATTACAAGATGCAAGCATATTATTATTCATATATTCCTTATTGATAAGGTTTTCATTTTGAATGAAATCAGCCTTGGGGGAATCAAGCACTATCTCATATATCTGTTGTTCATTAAGAATATTTTCATAGTCTTGAAAGGATAACGGGCACAAGATTAGGGTTGAAAGATCAAGATAATCATTTTTCCAATCTCAAATATTATGAACTTGGAAATTCATCTCCATAATGAATTCATCATCTTATTAAGAAGAGTCAACTTTAAGAGGCCCAAGAATATTATCGTTCATGCATCCCTTCTTGAAAGATCCATCTTCTACCAATGAGAAAGAGAAAGGTTTGTATTAAAATTCATACTCATCGAATGGGGCTTCATGATGAACCTTGAGAACATGATTAGAAACATGGGAATCACTTGTCAAGAATTTTTTTGATGTCACTAATTTTTCTTGATTACATTAGAGTAGGTATTTACCTTAGCTCATGTTCACCTAGGTACTTTATTTACCTTTATTGTATTTATCCTCACCCACTTATGTGTGTGGATATTTCTTTTATCTTATTAAGATACTAGGAGATATTATCTAATTATTAGGTATAGTTCTTTCCTTGATCTATGGTATTGATTTGGATCCTTGATGTCTAGTTATCTCCTAAATCTATGGTCTTGATTAGTCCTTTGATGACTAGTTATTTCCTTGATTTATGGCTTGATCTATGACCTTGACTGTGGTTCTTAGATTGTTATTTCTTTCCTATTTAAGCAAGGACCATTCTCATTGTATTGCATTGAGTTTCATAATAATATATGATATTCTGCTAATTTTTTTTTTGCAAAGGTTTTATGTAAAGTTATTCTAGTGAATTGCTTTCATCTTATTGATCATGGTGTTTGATTAGCATATGTGTTCTTCACTTGAGTACGATCTGGTTATCGTTCCTTTTAGATTCTCATTTATCTTCATCTCGGGATTGATGTTTTGTAAGATAATATTTCCATGACCTTCGTTACCAACAAAGAGAGAAACTACTTCCATACTCGGTGGGGAGATCCCACTATTAAGTTCTGGTTCCATTAGATCATCATGATGCTTTCCAAATGACTTCGTCATAGCTGGGTACTCCTCCATCAATATGGGTAGCTGAAAATATTCCTCTAAAGCTATGGAAAAATTGTAATACCTTGAATCTTGAAACATTATATCCATCCTTGGGTCATCTAGTATTTGAATGGTGTATTTCATTTTCTTGACGGGAAGGAGATTCTTCATATTATTATTGACTAGAATGGTGGCATGTAAAAATTCTATATTTATATCTCCACTAACATCCCTACAAAATATTCAGATCAATAACATACAATATGAGGCGGGGATGTCTACTATTAGTAAATTTTGCAAGCATGAAATTTTGAGACACCAGATTCGATAATGTGATCATTTAGTTTATATCTATTGACTAGCAAGGTGAGATAAAAGGTTCTATCTTCCTAGAGGTAGAGGGTGTGGAATTAATCAGGTTCTAAGGAGTGGTATGAGGAGTGAGGGGTATTTCTTTAGTAGTGGCATTTTTCCGGAACATGGATTTGAACTACTTTTTTAGATAAACCAGACTAGTCTATTAAATTTCTTATGATGAGTTATCAGTACTCATACTCAAAAATATAGATTTTTGATTTATTTCATTGGTCAATGATTTCACAAGGTGAATATGTGGTAAGAAAATCAATAAAAATGGAAGCCTTGACATGAGTAGGAATTGCATTCTTAGGATTAATAAAAGTAAAAGATGATTTTCCAAGAAAAGATGAAAGATATTTACTTCAAAGAGGAAGATGGAGTCTTGATTGAAGTAGTTTCAAGATTCTTCTTGGATGATCCCATGGAAGTGAACATCGATGATCCTCCTTTTCTTGTTGTTCTTTGTATATTTTCCATTTTAAGATTCAAATGCCTTTCTCGGGCAGTAAAAGAAGAGGTTTCTTTCTCCATTTATGAGTGAGTGAACACTTCACAAGAGTAGCTATCTGTGGATTATTTAAAATATTCATCTGGAGAGTAATCAAAATACCTAATCCCAAAACATTAATCATCTTCTTCTTCTTTATAATTCTAAAATTTCTTCTCCTTCATCTTCACTAGTTCCACATATTGCATTAACATGTGGATATTTTAAAGCGATCCTTCGGGGTGCTCATACGATATGATTTCTATTCTTTTTTGGTATGAGGCATGTTGGTAAACTTCCTTCTTCAATATAATAAAATAATTGGCTAACTTTTAAAGCAATGGATCATCTCTTTCATCTTTGAAACTCTAGGATTTATCCTTCATTGAATGGTTCTTGATCTTACCTAACATGATAAGATCATCTTCTACTTTAATGGAAAGTTCTTGAGAATTGTCTAGAGTATTTGGTTGAGCTCTCTATATTATGAAACCAAATTTAGGAAATTGAGCATTCATGAAGACCTTTTTTGATTATCTTCAGTAGGAAGGACATTAGTAGGAACCTTGCTATTTGATCAACTTATTGAAATTTGCTAAAAAATTATCTCATGGGTGTTTGTTGTTCTTTCTTCATCTAAGATATTTGAGAAAGGAGGGCATGAAAATATCCTTAAGTCTTGAATCTTGCTTCAAACTTGGTTTTCATGTCATCCCAATCAGTAATTGAATGTGATGACAAGTAGTAAAACTAGTCTGCAATGACATCTTACAATGATTCCAAAAATAGTCAAATAACAACATCTTTATGTCCCAAGCCAATACTTCCACATGTTGTGATGAAATATGTAATGTGATCATTTATACATTGCTTTCCTTCTCCATAAAATTTGGAAAATTTATTTCTTGATCCTTTTGGAAGTTCATGAAGTGGTGGAGCTAATGCTAGTGGACCAATATTATGTCCCCATAGTAGAGGTGCAGTCAATATTTCTTCTTCTTCCTCTAGTTCTTCTTCTCTTTCTTTTTATGAAGGAATAAGGTCTAGTGGTTTTACAACTAGTTCTCCAATATGAGCTTCAAGAGGAAAGTTAGGATCAAATTCAGGAAATTACTCTTGACTAGTTTTCCTTTCTATTTGAACAATGAGAAGCCTAAAATAAGCTTTCTATTTCTCTTCAAATGCCAGGTCAATTATGCCACTTGCACAATCATCTCAAGTGTATCTCTTTTCTGTCAGTTTTCTCAAAGTGTTAGATAACAATATAACTTGGAAAAATGTAGATTTTTCAATAGGATTACAACAAGGATCTTGAACATTCAGATAATATTTTTGGTATTTTTCAAATTTTTATGGATTTTAAAATATCTATTTTTAAATTTTTATAGATCTTTTAAGGGCACACAAAGGGCATATCTTCCTCAGTTAAGTCACCAAAAACTATTGGTGAAATAATTTTTGTAGTGCAGATTATTTGTTTTCATCAAAATTCACTAGTTTAAGCCCATCCTTCTTAGGTATGGGGATGATCTTATTATTGAATTTAAACTACCTAAAACTGTGGAGTAGCCATTAGGTTGGAGATCACACAGAATACTCCACTAAATATTATCGTTAAGTACTTGCACATTGTACAAGAGAGGAATTTTATGTGAAGGGAGATAAAGGGGAGTAGGAGAAATAGGGAGAGAGTGTTAATGTTATGAGTAGGAAATATAAAATTCTCACCAAAAATAAACAAATTAAGTCTACATTAAAATGATAAGAAAACAACAATGTAAGCAATCAACAAGACTAAAAACTAGAGACAAAGATTTCTCTGATTCATTAATCAAGGACACGAGTTTCTTCTTGGTTATACAAGATCACCATGTTTGCAAAGTTGGAGAGTAGAGAGGATAGAGGAATATAGACAAGTACATAGAGGAAATATATATTTTATTTCTTGATGTAGTAGTGATACAAATCTCAATAACATACAACAATCAACATTTACTAAACCTTTGAAACAGAGAGGCCATTATAATTTATAGCATATGAAAATGTATCTTCCTCTTCCCCTCATATTATTTTGATCTCATCACCATGAAACTTTTAAATCCCCTAGGAATGAAACTAAGTCCTTTTCTTATTTTTTAAAGGGAATTTTACAATGCAACATTAAGTAACTTAAGTGAATAATATGAAGAACTTGAAAAGTACACTATCAATGAAGGAATAAAATGTTAGAGAGAGAGAGAGAGAGAGAGAGAGAGAGAGAGAGAGAGAGAGAGAGAGAGAGAGAGAGAGAGAGAGAGAGAGAGAGAGAGAGAGAGAGAGAGAGAGAGAGAGAGAGAGAGAGAGAGAGAGAGAGAGAGAGAGAGAGAGAGAGAGAGAGAGAGAGAGAGAGAGAGAGAGAGAGAGAGAGAGAGAGAGAGAGAGAGAGAGAGAGAGAGAGAGAGAGAGAGAGTATTGTTTACTTGAATAAATTTTATCATAATCTCCTTCTTATACGAGAGAAAGAAATATTCCAGGGCATCAAATAAGTGTTCAGAAACATTGTTATGAGATCTGCACTATGATAGGAACATGATGACATTCTATAATCACAAGGAAGGAGTTAGGATATGGAGATCAATACCTTACTCCTATAGGCCTTCACAATTCACCTTCATGACCAAAATTGACTTCATAATGCTTAAACCTTTTTTGTTTGTCTGTCACTCACTGAAATGGTCTTCATCATATAGATGGAAGGATTACTACCTGAATTAAATTATTGTTCTATTTGCATCCATTGAATTGAAATGAAGTGATTTCATATGCTTCCTCATTGAGGTTTGAACACACTACAAGATGTCAGATGGGTGTTCAAGAACAATTCTAGGTGAATTATAACATATGGAATTGAGATAGTTTCCCATTCTTATAAACATGGTACTTCACATGGAAATCATCCATTTCCCTTCTTGGCTCCATAATTCTCCTTGAATGAAATAAAATTTAGGATTATCACACAACTTATTGCTCATATGATTCTCATAGGAATAAATGACTTCTTGATACTACAAAAGTGATGGTCATGAGTACCTCGATATCCTAACTAGCTCATCATAACTTATTCCTTAAAGAGATTTGAACACAATGTCAGAGTTAGGATATGATGATCATCACACTACTCCTCAAAATTTACATTTCAACTTTGTGACAAAGATGTCACTTGAGTGGAAACATACTTAGGATATCTAGACACCCTTTTTCTCAATTTCTCCTCATGAAAATAGGTTTACTCCTCTAGATAGAAGGATTTATCCATCAACGGAACTTGAAGGAATGTTTTAGAATGAGTTCCATGTTCTTGACCTCCAAAGTGCATTGAATCACTGCAAATACCACCTCATTGACTTGAAATATTTAAGCACATCATGAAGCATTGGTTAAGTGTTTAAATTTTTTTCATGAGATATGTAATGTTTGTGAGTTTGAGATGACTTCCCACATCACTCATGTTGATCTTATCATATCATGCTCCTGATGACCATTTCCTTGATAAATTGAGTTTTAATGAAGTTATTGATGTTTAAAATCCTTCATAGACCTCATGATGTTCTTAATTTTACCCATTATCCAAGTGAGTGTATTTCAAACACATTGATTCACTATGATTTGTTCCTTGTCATAGAGTGATTTAGGTGATATCTCTTATCCTTGGAAAGAGATCTAGTCTCTTATCATTGATTTTATCTTGTCACCTAGGGAACATAAGGGACAAAAGAGTCTCCAAAGTGTGACTTGGGTGAGATTCGAGGGCTTAAATTGGTTTTTGGGGGCCAGAAGAGTGTTTTTTAGGTGACCAGGGGCTGACAGGGTTGAGTGAGGTCACATTTTTGTTTCCTCTTGTCCTTTGGGGTATAGAGGGGATAAAATAATTTCAAAAATGTGACATGGGTGAGAGGGAGTCCGACTATTGTATCCCTCTTGCACCATAGGGGACAAAGGGGACATGGGGCATAACTAAGAGGAAAAAGTGTGATTTAGGAGCATGCATGGAGGAGAGGGGGTAGAAATTTGGTTTCCCCCTTATCCCACTTATACCCTAGGGGATAGAGGGGACACAAAAATGTCTAAATTATGACTTTTCCATTCTTGAAAAGAATATTTTGCCTTGCATGTCCAAATTGGGACACCTGAATTAAAATTTTCACCATGGAAGCATACTAAAGTGTTTTGGGGTAAAAAATTATATTATTTTAACTCCAAAACACATGATGATACCATTAGAACCATTACTAAGACCCAATTATTCCTGAAATTTAAAATTTAGGACCTATTCCATCTTGGTGAGAGGAGCAGCTGTAGTGTTTTGAACTATCTCGGGAAATCATCAAGTCTTGAAAAAATTATGTTTTAATCTTTTATATGATTAATATATATTTCCAATGATTATTAATTTTCCTTCTAAATCATTTTGTAACTCTTGAAATCATCCGGAGAAGTCAACTTTCACTTGTTGGAACTTTCATTATTTACACCCTTAACTACCTAATGTTGAACAAATTGTTCTTGATTCAAATTTTATTTACTAAAATTTCCTAAAATTCTTCAGAAACCTTAAATGTATTCTAACCTCACCCTCATATGATTCTTATTTTTATTGTATGTTTCTTGAGGGTGTTTAGTCAACTCTGAGAATGGCCAAAAATGACCTTTTTAGGCCTCTAAAGGAAAATGTCTTTCATCAAATATCAATAAGCTCATCAATATCATTAGGAAATATTCCCTACAATTTGAAACATTATTAAAATTTTTTTAAGAAATTTCCTTTGGGCTTGAGTGAGGGTTGAACTAAGGGCATGTTGGCTAGAGGAAGGATTCATAATGACAAGGAAACATAATTTTTAATTATGGGCTTAGTTGTCATGCTCGAAGTTTCCATGTTTTCATATTAGAGATTTTCATGACAACATACTTGATCCAGAAGTGAATTTAATGAAGCATAAATGGATGCAATTATTCTACTAAATATAGTGATGGGAGAAGAAACCAAAAAGTATTTCCAAGATTGGATGGATCAGTTCATTTTGGTGGTCATAGAAGGAGATCAAATGATTAAGTGGGGAAAATCATAAACAATAATATTCATTAGAAGTGTTGAATTTTTCTACCTATAATAATTTCACCATGAATTCCTATTCGGTGTATGCCCTCACATACACAAGGTATTTTGAGGTATCTCTACTGTACCTAATGTGTCACATAAGTCACTATCATATCAAAAATACCATAGATCACTTAGTGGGAAAGTAAATAACTCTTCTCTAGGGTGAATTATGCATACACCATGAATTTCATAATGTTACTAGAAGGAAATCTTGAACAAATAATCTGATCTCGGGTAGTTGAGTTGATAGGTAAGTATGGAATTTACTTCATTCATTTTCCCTTATTCACCTATCTTAGGGTCATAGGATTCTTACACCCCGCTGGAAAAATTACAAATAAGAGAGGTGTATCCTTTCTTATTTATTTGGAAATCTACTAATGTAAAAATATAACATATGCAATAAACATTGAGTCCTTCTTTGTAGCCTTAAAATTTTATTCTTATGTATCTCATTAAAAATTTGACATTAGGAAGAATCTTGAGAATTTCCTCCTACCAAGTTTGCATCATTTTCCAAAAATTGAGAACTATTTGGATACTTACACTAACAACTTCAAGGTTAGTAAATGAGATTACTAGAGTACAACGATGGTTTAGATGAGGGACTTCAAGTTTGAATGGTTTTTAGAAGGAATGAAGAATGATGGATTAGACCTATTTAATCCTTAATATAAAGTAGTACAAACTTATCCTCTTCCACCTACCCCATGGATCATTCGAAAATTTGGTGATATCATGGAAAGAACAATGACAATGATTTAGAGGTCAAAATATTAGTTCAAAAGAAGATGGATTATTTCATTGAATCGGTGACCTAATGTGTCCATCAAGGCAAGTATATCTCACTTCCTCTCTCAAGGCATTTAAAAGGGCCACATGGTCTGCTCATTCAGAGGAATATTCTAAGAGGAATCTTGTGGAAACTAAGTGTATTGAAGTTTGTCCCTAGGACGCTTCACAAGAAGGAAAACATAAGATAAGATCCCATTGATCCCCTTGAATTGGGGGAAATTAATCCATCATAATCCCCTTAGAATCACTGTAATATAAGTGTCTCCTCCTTGGGAGGTAAATCATGTCATATTGAGTAATCCCTAGTTCCTTATCATTTTCTTGAGAGTTCCCCATGCCCGACTTCATGTCCACACCAACCGAGACCTTACCATAGGTATACGATTTGTTTAGAGGAGAGTATATAATAGTACAATAATCCACGAAACATAACTTTGAGGCCATATTAAAGTACATCAAAACCAATCATACCAAGAAATCACAAAAAAATCGTGTTTCTTCACTCGTACGGATCTTAATATGGGGAAGTTGCACATATAAAAGTTGTTAAAACCATGGGAGAAATGATAAATGATGTATGATATGAATAGGATTTCCTTGGGGTAGGCTACTCATGAGGGATATGTGCACCTATTCAAATAGTTTGCAATTTGATTGCTTTTAAGAAATGAAGAAAATAAAAATACTTTGGAATAAATGGAAGAGCGTGTGAGAACCCTTAATTTCTATTTACAATCGTTATTAGAACCCAATGTAGCACCCCTTCATCTGGAAGATAATATCTCTCCCATTAGTAGTTTTGATCCTCAAGTGATCAAGAGAGTCCAAAGGTACACCACGCAAAGGAGAGCCAATGAAAAATGGGTGGAGAAGATTCTAGAAAAAGGAAGGTATTATTTCCCAGAAGTTCTCTGCTTTTTTTAATTTTTCCCTTGCCACAATTTCTAAGGTGAAAATGACTAAGGAAGATATTGAGAAATGAAAGGTCACTTTGGGATGGTGTGTTATCATTGGTTTTCAAGATGGTTATCTTGATTATTACTCGTTAGTGAGTAAGAATATATTCACATATACCTTGGGTAATTTGTCTCCTGTGTGGTCATACACAATGAGTGTTAGGTGTGATATGATAAATGATACTATATTAGAACTCGAGTCTTGTGGATAACACACATCTAAAATATTGGAGGATGTAAGAAATAATGTGTATAATATCATATCACCTCCACTCAGTGAACAATAATTCTTGGAAGAGATCCTAAAGTATTTCCAAGATTTAGTCTAGAAAGAGGTAGGGAATTCTTTATCTTTCAATGAAGATATTTTGAAATCCCTCACAAAAATTAGAGGCTCAATCTCTAATATCTGCAATAGATCATCAATTTTCACTCACACAATACAAGAACATTGTTGGTATTCTTGAGACTTGGATTAGTGCTTTGGATTGTGTTTGTATTCCACAGGAAGAGAAGGTGGCACTCATAACAACTCATTTCAGTAAGGAAGTGAAAGGAAAGGAGTTCATCCCAAGATCATTTCCTTAGAGTTCTCTAAGAGCTAGTTCTTCATCATTACAAGCTTCTCCATCTTCATATTGATGAATCTCTTCTCCCCCCTCTCTATGTTCTAATTCTTCATTGGGAATGTACTTTTTTACTATTTTGTCTTAATCACCTAAGCGAGCTTTTAATTTTTAATTCTAAGAATTAATTTTCATTTATAATAAAAGACTCATCTTTATTTCTATAGGAATATGAAATGTCACAAGTAATAAGAATGTGAAAATTCATGTGGGGGGAAATGAAGAGACATATTGTAAAGCTATATATTGGGATGGCTTCTCCATTCAAATGGGTTGATTTATTTTTTCTCCTTCTACAAGCAAGAAGCTATTTCTTCTATTTTTTATGCTATTATATTTCCTACTTTCAACTTTGTAAGCATTGTAATCTTGAATAACCAAGAATGAACTTTGTATCTTTGAGGATTAAATCAGTTTAACTTTCTGTCTTTTATTTATTAATCTTTCTATTGCTTACATGATTATTCTCTTCCTATTAGATGTGGACATATTTTTGTTAATTTTAATGAAGTTTGCAAGTTTCTACTCACTACCTTAACCCTCTCTCCTTAAATTATTATCTCCCCTTCACCTCTCTCCAAGAAAGTTACTCCCTTTCATTCTATACATGTAAATTTTCACAAGTTTAGTGGAGGATTCCTATGTGATCCCGGCCTAATGGCCACCACCTATTTTACTTTTCCCACATTCGATAATTGGAAACCTCATCATTCCCAAGAGGAGGGAATTAGTCCCAAATCATTGGTGAAAATAAATAATTTCCCCTTGCAACAAATTATTTCACAAATAATATGGAAGTTATTTAAAACATTATCCATACTCATAAAACCAATTCATATTCAACCATTAGGGTGCTCCTCAACTTGAATTTACCTATATTTTCATCCTCTAAATTTCCTCATCTTCTTCACCCATGGGGAAGAATACAAATAATAATGCACATTATTAATGTTATACCACTTATAAAATGCTTTGAGTGGGTTCTAACAAAATTATCATGCAAGTGTTAGACTCGAATGATCAAGATGTAAGAACCTAATAATAACCACTTTGTAAAATTTAAATACCACTTGCATTTAATGACTAGTATACTGCATCATGTTTAGTGGGGTGTTAAAAATCAACACCCCCCCTTTATATAACTAAGGAAAACCACTACCCCAAAAATCCCCTCACAAATAAGTTCTTAAAACATTCAAACACCTTACATAATCCCTATAGACATTGGTGGACTAACCAATACCATCATATATGAAAAACTAACCAATCCCACACTTCATCGCAAGGATTTTGGAAATGTATACAAAGGATAGCTAAAAAGGGGCTTATTTCATTACCAAGATGTTGGACACATCCTTATCAGTGATGCAATAGGTTGGTATAATCATCTCAAGATTGAATACATTTCCAAACTAGAGGGTTTAGTGAATTCCCTAGCTCAATAATTTCAATATAATGATTTAATATTTTTATAATACCTTGAACAAGAAAAAAAGATATTACTATTTCATGTTATAATTTAAGGTTCCTTAACCAAGGAAAAAATACTTCAAATTAAAATTTGACCTTAAAACAACTATTCCATTGATAATGGAGTAATATAAAATCATAATAATAGAATTTAATATAAAATAACTAGTCATAATATTTACATTATTAATTGTACATACCCTTATTAACTGTTATTCAAATAGCTATCCTAGCAATATGGATAACTTACATTCACATTCTAGCCCTAGGTTATTCATTGAAGAATTGTGCACTTTGAAATTCACTTGGCACATTCCTTTGGTCATGGTTCACTTATGCCCCCTTTTCCTTTTCTCATTCCACTTCTCTCTCATGCCCACCTTCTATGCGTTCACCTTCTTCCTAGTCAGTTTCTTCTCATCCCATGCACCTCACACTTACTACTAATTCCTTGGCCCTTCACATGCCACACCCATTACTTTGTAATAGTTATGCCTTAACCATACGTTCTCTACTCACCAGTTTGCTTCATCTCCCCATGCGCATCACACGCCCCCCGCACCTTCGTATGATTCCTCCACTCACCCTTCCCTTATACCCATATGTGCCAGATCATATTTTGACACACTGAAGTGTATCATGCACAACCAGTCAAAGCGCGCCAATAGGGTGCCAAATCCTTGTAACAAATTAGTAAGCGACACATGGCAAAAATGACAAATAGTTATACATTTGGCCATCATCTCAGCCAATCCATGCATGCCATGTGTTTTACATGCACCGACGAATCTGAAATCTTCTAACAGCTATATATTCTACCACAGAGCTTAGATCGGTGCATGCCTGGACTTGTCAGAGAACTGCTGACATTAACTACAGTGCTAGAAATTCAAAATTCAAATTTTGGTGGATCTAGTAGATGAGAAATGGGAAAACATCTCTCTGAACATTGATGAGCAGATCTGATTGCTCTAACCACCCAATTTGGTATGATCCACCCTCCTTTGTCTTAAACACATAAAATAGGCATGGGGAAGTGTATTTTAAATATTTCTAAGTAGATTTATAGACATTAAATGCTTCTTGTTGGTGGTTGTGTTTCAAATTCAGGTTTTCCCTCGTTTTCCTTTCTTCCTCCATGGATTCATCTATAAATGTAAGAGTAAGGCTCATTTGTTATGTTGGACACTTTAGATCCTCACGTATGTTGTAAGGAATCCATACTTTATGTATTTTGAGTTGTAGACCTCCATGTTTGGCTCTTGCATGTGGATATTGGCCTCCTTATCATTGTAATAGTTCTATGCATTTTTGAAGTAATAGAAGCATCATTTTGTGACTATTCTCTATCCTAACATGTTTGTATTCCTTCTTCTTTCCTCTTCTCTTGCATTGTGTATTGTTGTGCTACTTCAGGTCCCTTGTAGTTCCATATTTGGTTGTGTTCCATGAGAACGATTTGGTGAATGCATGTTTTGCTGTGCTACTCATGCCTAGCCTCCTTTCACACATTCCCTATCATTCTTACTCAGAATAGATAGTGTTCATCCCTCTTTTCTGGTGCTATCAAATTTTAGTGTAGTTTACTTCGTGATATCCTTATTTCCCTGGTCCCTTGGCATTTTTATCTTAGTTTCCCTTTCAGCACTAGGAGTAGCAGTAGTAGTAGAAATAGATAGAGGAACCAAACTTCTCTGGAGATCCGTCCCAAGCTCGTAAGGTCCCACAACTTGGGGATGGTTCCATTGTGGTCTAAAACATCTCGGTCCTTTCAATAAATGAGATGTGGGTGCACGTTTGAGTAACCAAAAGTTTCTGGCATGCCCAGTGGGACCAACATTGAAATCTTAAATTTCATATCTCTAAGTTTGGTGTGTGAACTTAGTGTTTCAGCCCTCTGAGGCTCATTTCAAACACATCTGGTGACTCCCAACATTTTAAGATCTCTATTTCAAAGTAGTCCTAAGTTCCTTTCATGAGAAGAGTGCATACAAGAAGAAGTGCAACAGCTGAAGATTCTTTTGAATACCTCCAGCTATCCCCGAGAAGAGTTCATTCTAGAAAGCTTGTACATGCATCTCTATCTCTAGCACACCGTACCCATTCAACTCCTAAAAACAAACAACCTGTGTACCCTATAATGGTGCATCAGCCACCTCCTCCATTAAGAAGCTTTGTAAAATTTGATTTAGGGAGTCCTTTACTCCTAATGTGTAATATGATATGCCAAATGACACGCTCAAAATTATTCCTTAATTTCTTGGTGAGAATCAAGTCACCCCTCAGAGCATATCCGGGATGTAGAAAATGTGTGTTTACTCTATCTGATCACACATAATGATGTAGCAGTTAGGCTGCTTGTAGCCTCTTTCAAAGGAAAAACACTTAAATGGTACGAAGCTTGAGATTTGGATCTATCACCACCTCGGATGAAATGGGAACAACTCTATGCAGTTATTTTGAAGACAAGTCAGATCACCTATCTTTGGTGGAGCAACTGAAAACAACAAGGAGGGCACCCAATGAGTAGATGACTAATTTCAACATCAAATTTTAGAAGACTTGGGACATGATCCCTCTCATGGTAAGACCTACAACTCAACATGCTTTCCTTTATTATCTAAAGGTGCACATCAATATTTCAGTTATGATCCAATCTATGGGAGGTAGCACTCTACCAACTACTTATAACATTTTATTAAGGGAAGAAAATAGTCTCATTCAGCCAAGAAAGTTGGATCCAATCATGTAGAGCCATATATCCCATCTCCTCTCCAAGCCAATTGTCTTATCCAAGAAGAACAAGTTTCAGTTCCTGAAGAGCAGTCTCTTCCACCCTTTGTTCCAAACCTAGTACTTGATGAATGGGTGGAGAGGCATCACAAATTTGATCCCTATGCTAAAGAACTAGAAGCCTATAAAACTAGGCTTGGTACTTATTGCATTCTAGAAGAAGATGCTACGCTTCGCATGCACTCATAAGAGACAAAGTTCAAATTGGTCTATGGAAGTTATACTTTGATGGATCTAGAAGTAGAAATGGCACGGGAGTAGGAGTGGTTCTCATTTCCCCTAAGGATGAGAAATTCTTCTTCATGCATAGGCTACAATTTGCATGTTCTAACAATGTGGAAAAATATGAAGCATTGGTGCATGGCTTGCTTATTACTGAAAAGAAGAAAATTAAAGTGCTGTAAATATTTGGGGACATAAAATTGGTCATCCACTAGGTCACCAACAAATTCTAGACAAATAATAAGCTTCTTAAAGCTTATAAACATAGAATTTAGGACCTACTTGAGAGCTTCGATTCCCTTAATCTGCAGGTAGTCCTGCGTAGAATGAACAAAGAAGCTGACCATATGGCCTCACAATTTTCTCATGCTGAGGAATTTTTCAAAGGAAACACTCAAAACATTAAGATGGTAATTAGGCCATCCATTCTAGATAATAACACCAACTAGAAAGTGTTTGATAGTGATGCACAAATCATCTAATTTATCTAGAATGAAGCTGAATTTTCATCAAGTATGCAAGCTGACTTGCATGACAGCTATGGTGACCAAGTAATACAGCTAAAGAAAAATAAGTTCCTAAAGGGATGGTCACCTTAGAGAAAATGTTCAGCCTTGATGATGAGTTCAAGGGTGAGGAAAATAACATGTGCGTTGTGTAGAGGATTACTCTCCCATTATCGTTGCACTGGAAGGGAGCTGCTTGCTTGGCGGGACTTGTGCGCATGAAGAGAAACAAGCTTTCATCTCTCTCTGCTAAAAATACAATGAGATTTTATCATGGGAATATGAATACCTCAAAGGTTTTGATCCAAGTGTTGCTCAACACTCCATTGACCTTGATCCTAGCATAAAGCCCATCAGATAGAAACAACAGCTAGTTAATCCAAAGATAGAGCCCCTCATGAGAAAGGAACTATCAAAACTCATTGAGGAAAAAATTATCTTTCCTATCAAATACTCTACCTGGGTTGTAAATCTGGTTCCAGTACGCAAGAAGAATGGTGAAATCAGACTTTGTGTTGATTTCATAGATTTGAATAAGGCATCTCTAAGGATCACTCTCCTTTGCCTTCAATAGAGCATATTCTATAGATTGTGGCTGGCATGCAAAGGTTCTCCATACTAGATGGGTATTCGTGTTTTAACAGATCCTAGTCAAGGAAGAGGATCAATTTAAAATAGTATTTACAACCAAGCAGGGAACATATGCATACCGAAATGCCCTTTGTCTGCATCAAATGTGGGCATAACATTTCAACGTGCCATGAATATTGCCTTCAAAGGTTAAATCAATGAGTTCATCTTGGTTTACCTTTGATATAACTGTCTTCTCAAAGAAAAGTGCGGATCACATGGTGCACCTAGAAAAGGTCTTTGAGAGATGTAAAGAATTTTGGGTATCTCTTAACCCCAATAAGTGTAATTTTGTGGTCGCTCATAGTATGCTCTTGGGCCATGTAGTTTAAAAGGATGGCATCGTGATTGATCCTGAGTGTATTTTAACTATCCTAGCCCTTTCCCTACCGGGCACACAAAAAGGCCTTACAGTCCTTCCTTGGCAAGATTAACTTTGTTAGGCATTTTATCCCTAACTTTGCGGGACTAGTTCAACCCATCACCCTCATGCTCAAAAAGGACATAACCTTGAGATGGACAGTAGAAGGAAGATAAAGCTTCAATAAGTTCAAGAAAGATATTTCTTGTGTTCCAACACTCATCAATCCATATTACTCAAAGGATTTCATCCTTTATGCTATATGGTGCCGATGTAAGCATTACTACTTGTCCTAACACATGAAAATGAACAAGGGATGGAATAGCTAGTGGCCTTGTTCGGCCTGATTTGGAGGATTATGAATTGAAATATAGTCACATGCGAAGTAGGTTTTTTCCATCATACACATGCTTAATAAATTCAAGAGCATGATCACCACAAATCATATCAAGGTGTTAGTCTCCCACTCATCTGTCAAAGACTTCATCATGGGAGCATAAATTAGTGAGAAGAGAGTGTGATGGGTGATAAAAATCATGGAATATGATGTGACTATTAAGGCCACAAAGCTAGTAAGAGGTGCACTCTGCAAGTAGATTGCTGAGGATGCACAAAGTGAACCTGAGGCTTCATTATTTCTGGATGAAGACCTCTCATGTGTAGAACGCGAATGGAATATAGACCCTGGCGCATGTGACTGGATGAAGGATATGATCACATTCCTTTCTAAGGGTGCGTACCCTCCCGATTTGAACAAAGCAAAGAGAAGGCATCTGAGGTTGCAATCTATTCCTTATGTTTTGATTGATGGAATTATCTTCAAAAGAAATCTAGATGGCATGCTGTTAAGATGTATCAATGGCACATAGACTAAAAAAGTGTTAGCAAAATTTCATGATGGATTCTCTGGTGGACACTTCTCTGTCAAGACTACAATAATGAAGATCACAATGACACGTATATTTTGGCCTAACCTATTTGCATATACACATAGATGGGTCAAAAAATGCAAGGAATGTGCTTTCTTTGTAGGAAAGAAAAGATTGGCGTGCTTTCCCTCTGACCAATACAAGATGATAAAAATTTTGCACGATGGGCTATTGACTTCATAGGCATGATAAATATACCTTCAAGTGTTGGACATAAATGGGTGCTGATAGCTACAAATTACTTCACCAAATGGACATAAGTTGTTGCGCTTAAGGGATAAAGCGAGGCGGTCACACTTGACTTTATCGAAGGTTTAGTCACAAGGTTTGGCATTCCTCAAACCATTATATCTGATAATGAAAAAGCCTTCCTTGGTGCTAAAATCAATGATTGGGCTCTATGTCTAGGTATTTACCTGAAGACTTCTTCCAACTATTACCCCTGTGGCAACGGTCAGCAGAATCAATAAAATAGAAGCTGATCAGAATCATGAAGCGCACAATGAACATCAGTCAAAGATAATGGCATACAAAGGTCTTACGCACTCTCTGGGTAGATAAAATCACAATAAAAAAGGAAATAGGAACTTTACCTTACAAGTTTGTATATGGAAAGGAAGCTACCCTTCTTTTGACACTAGAACTAAATTCATTGGTGCTTGCCCAACAATTGGAATTTAAGGGCGTGGATCAAAGAGAAATCAGGATGGAAGAGTTGGTTCATCTTGAAGAGCTCAGAAACTCTGCCATGATCAAGCTAGAACAACATAAACAAGCAACAAAGAAATGGTTTGATAGAAAGGCTAGGCCTCAAGCTTTCAAAGTTGGGGACCTGGTTCTGAAATGGGATGCTAACAGAGCTAAACCAGGTGCCATTCAAAGTTTGATGCACTTTGGAGTGGCCCATACATCATCAAGTCATGTAAAGAAGCTAACTCTTTCGAGTTAACTCATCCGGATGGAAGCATGCCTGCAAATCCTAGTAAATAGGATCTATCTCAAACCCTTCCATTAGGTTTACTTTGCATCATGTTGTATATATTAAGGTAGTTTCAATTCCTCCAAGTATGCTCTGCAAACATTGTTTGTTTGTACATATTTTTTCCTCTGGCATGCTTCTTGCACATGCTCTTTTGTTACTTCTAGAATGCAGAGCTTCTCTCAGCAGTTGTGAGATTCAGAACAAAGTGTAGATATGATTTTCAAGTGATTACAGGGACATTTTCATGATTGAACAAGATGACTCCATGGCTACTAGTCTCTTGCATTTAGCAGGTAGATGGCCCTGAAAGTCACCAAAATTGTTGTCCAAATAGCTCTCCTAGCGATATGGATAGCTTACATACACATTCTGGCCACAGGTTATTCATTAAAGAATTACACATGCTTAAATTCACTTGGCACATTCCTTTGGTCATGGTTCACCTATGCCCCCTTTTCCTTTCCTCCTTCTAATTATCTCTCGTGCCCACCTTCCACGCATTCACCTTCTTCCTAGTCAGTTTCTTCTCATCCAGCGTACCTCGCAATTACTACTAAGTCCTTGGCCCTTCGTGCGCATCATGCATGCCCCCTATGTGCCTTCCTTTGATTCCTATGTGTGCCATTCCCTCATACCCTTATGTGTCAGATCATATTTTGACACGCTTAAGTGTGTCGCATGTAACCAATCAAAGTACGCTAACATGACACCGAATCCTTGCAACAAATTAGTAAGTGACACATACCATAAATGACAAATAGTTATACATTTGGCCATCATCTCAGCTAATCGCATGCGTCACATGTTTTTGCGGGCACCGACAACTCGACATCTTCGACAGTGTGTATCTTCTACCATGAGCTTAGATCGGCATACACTGGACTTATCGAGAGCTATTGACATCAGCTACAGTGCCAAAAATTCAAAATTCAAATTCTGGTGGATCTGGTAGGTGAGAAATGGGAAAACATCTCTTTGAACATTGATGAGTAGATCTGATTGCTCTAACCACCCAATTTGGTATGATCCACCCTCCTTTGCCTTCAACACATCAAATGCATGTGGAAGTGTATTTTACATATTTAAAAGTGGATTTGCAGACATTGAATGCTTCTTGTTGGTGGTTGTGTTTCAAATTCGGGTTTTCCCTCATTTTCCTTTCTTCCTCCATGGATTCATCTATAAATGTAAGAGCAAGGCTCATTTTTATGTTGGACACTCTAGATCCTTATGCATGTTGCTAAGGACTCCATACTTCTGTATTTTGAGTTACAGACCTCCATGTTTGGCTCTTGCATATGGATATCGGCCTCCTTATCATTCAGAATTGATTACCTGTGCATTTTTAGAAGTAATAGAAGCATCGTTTTGTGACTATTCTTTGTCCTAACGTGTTTGCATTCCTTCTTCTTGCCTCTTCTCTTGCATTATGTATTGTTGTGCTACTTCAGGTCCCCTATAGTTCCATGTTTGGTTGTGTTCCATGAGAATGATTTGGTGAATGCGTGTTTTGCTGTGCTACTCATGCCTAGCCTCCTTTCACACATTCCCTATCATTCTTGCTCAGAATAGATAGTGTTCATCCCTCTTTTCTGGTGCTATCACCTTTTAGTGTAGTTTACTTCATGTTATCCTTCTTTCCCTGGTCCCTTGGCATTCTTAGCTTAGTTTCCCCTTTTAGCACTAGGAGTAGTAGTAGCAGTAGAAATAGATAGAGGAACCGGCCTTCTTTGGAGATCCGTCCCAAGCTCGCAAGGTCCCACAACTTGGGGACAGTTCCATTGTGGTCTTAAACACCTCGGCCCTTTCAAGATATGAGATGCGGGTGCACGTTTGAGCAACCAACATAACCTCAATATGTCCCATTTCCTCCACCTTCCTAACATGGGAATAATCATCAAACCCTTACTAAATCATAACTAAAATGTGATATACCTATACCTCAATAGACGCATATGGACCCTTCTTAACATATCCCCCATAGGAATTAAGAAAAAAATGTTGGTTACATACCAAATGGGGTTAATATCATAATATTTTCAATCCATTTGAATCATTTCCTACCATTTCATTATTTTTTACATCTTCAATCATGAATCCATGTTAAGGGAAAGATATATTGAGGCTATCAAGATAAAAAAACATAAAAACTTGAAAATTATGACATAATGCATCAATCCAATACCCACTTAGGTATCTACACTAATCAAATACCTTATCAATCTATAGATGATGAACCAAATCATCATACCAATTAAAAAAATCAAAATGTAACTCCCTCGAGTTGATTTCATTGAAACCATATTCAACCCTAACAGTTCTAACAAATAAAGCATGGTTCACATGAAATAAATAAAATATGGAATTTATAGATACCTAAAAATGTCATAAGATGTTTTGATATTAGATATTAGATTATTTTATGTGTATGGTTTGTTAAATAATAAATTAAGATTATTTGGCATGCCAACACTTTTATTTGAGAGAACTTGTTTTGTAATTTTATTTAATTGTAGTACCATCCAGTCTCTCCCTTTGATTACGTTGTCTTCTTGTGTTATTCTCCTTTAGGACATTAGAATTGATACTATCATAGCTATATGATTCTCGAATAAATATAATTTTATTGTAACGTTAACAATAAGTTTCTAATTTGTTCTTGGAAGGAAGATGTATGAGGCATGCAATGCCAATTTACTACTAATATCATTACTACTAGGTCTAGTTATGAATTTATAAATATTAATGATCTTAGAATTACATAGATGATATTTTGGATATAATATGTTGTTGAAATGATTATTGATCTCATTGATGGATGGTTTTGGCATTATGATTTTGGATGGTTTAGTATTTATAATTTTATGGAATTGTAGAGTAACATGCACCTAGTAACAAATTGTGAATCATGTCATGGTCAAGTTGTCGTGACTTCTAACATCTTGTATACTAGAAGGATGAATTTGTAACTATTTGGTTGGTTATGTGTGTATGTCGTAATTTCTTGAGATGTGTGTGATTGATTCATTTAGAATATTTTATTGAGCATGTATGATGTTTGTAATTGAGTTTACAGTGACAAGTACACGACATAGGAGGACATGGGACTTAGAGGTTGCACCTCTCAGATTACACAATTTGTTATTTGGGCTAAAATTCTCCTCTCATAGTTGTGTGGTCTTTCCTTGCATGTCACGAGATTTTATGGAAATGTGAAAACCATCTTTGTACATGCGTATTAATCATTTGACTTGGTCACCTTAGCATGGTTGTCTCCATTGAAATTAATTGTGTTAATTATCCTAATTACATGTTTAGGCCTCTTTTATGGGTTAAATGTTTTTCCATTTGATTTGGATGGGTTAATGGTCCCAACTTGGATTTGAGATAATTTAATTTGGGTAACCATGTTTAAGGAGGTTTAAGAACACCTAATCATGGGTTAGGTTGGCCCCACCACATCAAAGTTTGCCACTTTTCCCAAACCCGAATTTGGGCTAAAAGTGGGATTTGTAAGAGATGATTTACTTTTTGGGGGTATCATTTACAGTAAAATATACCCCTTGGATCATACTTATAGGTAGGGGGAGATTTTTCAAGGTCTAAATGGGCTTTTCCATCCCATTTAAGCCTCTCTTGTCCACATCCTAATTAATGAGCTTGTTTTAAGAGCCACTTTGGAATTTGGAGGAGATTTTGTTTAGTTTTATTTTTAATTTTGTGAGATATTCCTCCATTAAGACTTTTGTCTTATGATTGATAAGGAATTTGGGGTGTCTTGTTTTGATAAGGATATGGGTGACACATGTCACCCTCTCATTAATGTGAATATTTTAGATACTCATTACTATCCATCCATTTTGGAGCAGGGAGAAATATTGCCTCATGTTTGACTCTTGGAGTCTTAGAGATCTTGGAGGAGCAATGTTCTTGGAAGGATGTGATTTCTTATGGAGTTGAGTCTCATTATTTTTTAGGTAAGGCATCACATATCTTATCCTTGTTCAATTTGGTCAATGAATTTTGTGATTTGAGAATCTTGTGTTTTGGGAATATGGTTACATGTTATGAATGTATGTGTGGTTTGTTTTTTTTTTTTTTACATTATTTTTTCTCCATCCACCCATTTTGGGGAGTGTATTTTTGATTGTTGGGTAAGAGGTAAGAATACCTCTTTCTTCTACATAGATTGATGGGTAAGCCATGTTGGGATTTATTAAATCCTCCCTTCATATGGTTGATGTGGGAGATGGATCCATATGGTTTGGAACCCATATCCATTACTTGTAGGAGGATGTATGGTGTACTATAGTCCATGGGAGAAATAAGGATTTTGGGAGGCTTGTGATCTTTTGGAAAATTTACAATTTATTTGGTATATAAATAATGGGGCTTAAAATGGGTATTTTCACCCCTCCCCTCCTCTTGAGATGTATGGAGCTTATTATAAGTGGGTTGGTCTTGATTTATTGGTGTATGGTTTTGTGGTTATGTGTTTTAACCTTTTAATAATCTTGAAGTTTCTTGTGCATGTTTTTGGATTCAAACTTATTGCTTGAGTGTATGTTTTGGTGTCTTTCCTCCTTATTATTCTTTTTCATCTTGGAGGCATACATCCAAAGATCCCCATGGTCTTGGAGGGAGGGTATCATGTCCTCCTTATTGGATATGGAATGTGATGATGCCATTTGGATGGGTGGAAAACCAAGAAACCTCTCTTGTGTATGGAGAATTGCTACTTGAAGATGGAGATGGAATTCATTTCTTTGTTGAAGAATCCATGGTGTTCGAAATAAAAAATTTGACATGTTGTTACAATTACCAGGAAGCTTATTCAATTGCATTTTATTGTAAATTGTAAGAAATGAATAAATGTAAGATGGATTGTGTTATATTGGGAAAATTATTTTTTTATCTTATACAAATCTTGTTCGAAATAAAAATTTGGAAACGTGTGTAAAAAGTGGGGAGATCTTGATTGCCTTTTCATTTGAATATTGTGTTAGAATGGAGGTATTTATTTTATCCTATTTTAAAGTCGTGTTGTACTAGATTTAAAATGCTTTTGTTATTTATATTCAATATTTTGGGGTTGGGATGACTTAATATTATATAACTTTATTTATGAAGCCCATGTCTATTTAGGTTTCAAATGGTTATGTATTTATATTATACTCATTGATCTTGCATGAATAGTGTTCATTATTGGTGATCTCCTAAATGTTATATAGTACATGTTATGATCAAGTTTGAGAAACTTTGTAAATAGACATTTATTTTCTTATGTTTGAATGTGGAGGAAGAAAATTATCATGGGAGAGAGTTTGAGATATATTTGTATATATGATGTTTTATGGTGTGTGAAATGATAAGGAAACCATTTATTAACTTATTTCATTTCATGGTTGGCTTATGTTATATCTATTCCAACTCTCTTTCATGAAAATTTTCTTCTCAATGGAAACCCGACTTGTAAACTAAATCTTTTATTCATTTGGTTAGATGGAGCTATGTTTGAGTGCTTATAGAAGCATTGAAAAATTAGTTAATGTTGTAAAATCTATGTTAGGAAAATGGGAACAAGAAGTTACTTGTGAGAATTGGTTTTGTAACTAATATTTTTTAATACATGCTTATTGTCTCTGGTTTACTAAAAGGGGTTACTTTAATGATCTTGAAAACTTAACAATGTTGTTATTATTTAAGATTTTAATCATCAATTGCATTTGCTATAAGATAAACTAATTTTAATCTCGTGAATAATTATTTTATTATTTATAAATTCCATAAAAACTTAGTTAACAGATTAACACCTTATCTTTCCATAATATTATGTTACAAATCAGTTGAATCTCTTATTATTATTGATTATAAGGAAGATAAAATATAACCCTTAATTATATCCTTATACACACACATAAATTTAAATGAACACACATATGAATTTTTGTGTGTGTGTATTTATTAGTAAAATTTTGTGTATTAATATGGATTAAAAATTAATTGTATGCTTCAGATTTCTAACAATGATTATATTTTCTTTTAAAAAATTAACATATTATAGAAATTTATCGTAGAGATATTTATCTAAAATGGTAGATACGTGCTTATAAGTTTTGTTTGGAATCTCGACATAATATGGATAAAACTTCATTTTATGCTTCATATTTCTAAGGATGATTATGTTTTCTTTTTAAAAATTAAACATATTATAGAAATTTATAGGGATATTTATCTAAAAGGGTAGATATGTGCTATAATTTTTGTTTGGAATCTATAAATGCACCATTATGAAGGATATATATATATATATATATATATATATATATATATATATATATTCCAAAAACACAAAGAAAAATAAACTTGGGCACAAGCACCCACCTTTGTCCCCTGGTAATCTACTAGAGCCACCTCGATGAGGCCTTTCCTCTTGATTTGACCACACAAACCATCTCAACCACCATTCATATATATTCAAACCATACTGCACCATACATTATATAAATAATCCTACACCTCATTTTTTTCTCGGGGTCTTTGTGCAGTTCTACCTCCTTCCTTTTGTGGTCTTACTATAATCCTTTCCCCTCTTAAAATACACAATTACATAAACCACTTATAAAATGGATTTGGAATAAATAAAATGAATTACACACACACACATTCATCTGCTCCATAAACCCTATTTATGGTATGTAAAAATTAGATATAAGTAGAATGATATTTAAAAAGAAGAGATATATTAGTGAGTCCATGAAAATACCTTCTCAACCTATAAAACCATTAAATAAGAAAGGAAAAAAAAAAAAGAGAGGAAACAAGAAAATGTAATGAGGAAATTGAGAATAATTAGGGTTTTAAATCCATACTTAAAATCTTTGGTGGAGATCCAATTGATCCTAGGGATCTCCACCCACCTAGGATCACCCACTTGCCCATTTAGGGAACTAGGTTGGTTTGAATAGTCTAATGCACTCATTATAGCATCTTGGATGAATAATTTAATTTTAAATTAACTTAAATTGTTAGTTGGTGTAAATAGGCATGGGAATATATGGATGGGACTGATTCCTAATTTTGAAAATCCAAATCCTTGATTGAAATGATGAAATTTCCTTAGCTAGCTAAATTTCACCTCTTGGTAGGGAGAAGTTGGTATAATTATGTTGAACACAATTTAGAATAAGAAAAATCAAACTCGAGACATTGTATTCGCACAAATGATTTTGAGATTGAGCCTACTTAATTTCATCTACACAAAATTACATGATTTATATTTCATTCTCATTGGTTAAAGTGAATAAAGTGTGGTATAATAATGAAATTAAAACCCCTACCTTTTTTATCCGGATCACTCGGTGGGAAAGACATAGTTAAACACAAGTGTTGTTAATTGTGAAATTAATTCTATGGATTTATTTTCCATCGATCATTAGTTAATGTTTTAGAATAGAAATTGATTTAGTAGTAGTTAGATTTTTTATAACCATCCCCAAATTTGGTAAAATTTAATTGCACAATATAAATCATGGATGATTTTTTTACCTTCTTGGTGGTGGAGATCATAATAAATCTAACAAACCTTTTCACACAAAAATGATAATAAGGTGGAAGTATTACTTTAGTAAACTAAGTACACCCTTAGAAAGCTACTTGATTTGAAATAACAATGATTAACTCAAGTGAGTTCTATAGACACTTTAAATATGCATACCTATTCCGTCACTTGCACAATGTGCAAAATCAGTTTTAGAATGAATTTTAGACCACTATCTTCCCAAATTCCAATAGAAATCACTCACATCCCATTAATAATTAATTTAATTAATTCTATCATGCATAAAGCATACACTCACACCCCTTGGATAATTTAATTAGCTATTTAAATAAATAATATCTAATTATCCACTCACCCTCCACTCATCTCCACTTCACCATCCAACTCACTCAAGTTGAACTAGCTCACTCCACTCAAGTTCTATAACCCTACAAAGGTGGAAGAAAAATATTCACATACAACCACCTTTTTGAATAAAATCAAAAGCCAACTAAATATTCATTTCCCCTTAAATGAATATTCAAACCATCCAACTGCACAAACCAAATCAAATTTCTAATTTAGGAAAATGCATTCATTTACTTGCAACTCATTCAAAGCTTGATCCACATCTATGACCTCTCATTCAGCTATAAAGTCTATTTCCTTCACAATTCATCTCTTGGAAGCTTTAAGCATTTTTAGAAATTATCTTCCAAATTTCCACTAGAATTTACATACTGAAAGGTTGTCCATTTGATCATCCATCACTCGTAGAAATTTTCTCTTCCATTTGGAAACAAGTTTGGAGCATCCAAAACCAAATCATCCAAAGAGATCCAACAAGTGTGGTACTCCATTCCACACTTTAACTATCTCATCCGAGGTTGCAATAGAATTTTAAGGAAGGTTTGCATTGTTTTTATTTGATTATTTCTTTCATTTGTTTTAGTTTTCCTTGTATAAATTTGACACATTGGGTGGGACATCCACACATTATTGATCATTTTTAGCTTGTTTATTTCCAATATAACCTTTTTTTTGTGTTATTTGTATTGAATAAGAATTACTATCAAAGTTTTAGGGTATTTGGTGGAGTAAATTGAGAGAAAATCCCAAAAATAGTCATTTTGTCATTTTTTCATTTTTTTGTGCATCTACAAGATCCATGCACTACCATAACAATAAACATGCTACCATCACCCATGAAATGCACTACTGTAATAGTGAACGCGCGCTACCATAATAGTAAATGTGCTACCGTAACAAGTAGAAGTCTTTGTCATGCTAACAAACCTACTTCAAAGTGCGATACCATTAGCCTTCATGATAACAAACCTACTTGAATGTGCTACTGCCAAACTTTATTATAACACACCTAATTGAGTACACTACCATAAACCTTCACCTAGTGAACCTACTTGAGCATGCTACCATCACCCTTTATGTTAGCACACCTACTTAAGTGCACTACCATCAAAATTCACGCTAGTACACCTAATTGAGTGCACTACCGTTAATAGTCACACTAACATATGTAATTAATTGTGATACCATTAAAACTCATGTTAGCACACCTAATTGAAAGTGCAAACCTTTTTTTTCCTTTTTCTATTTTTATAGCTTTCTAGCATGTTATCTCATTTCTTCTTACTATCCAAGCACTATTTTTCAACCTTTTTCTTATAGGTTTTCATAAATAAAACATCTAAACACTTGTTTTTCTTTCAATCTTTATCTAATATTATCTAATCAAACCAACCACATATTCTATTCTCTCGTGCCCTATTGGGTTATTGAGAATCAAAACAGTGAAGTTTGTTTCATTGTTTTACATAGAGTTTTCTTTTCAGGAAAATTGCTAATAATTTGTGTGTAGAACCATTGTAAAGTTAGAAAAATTAATCAACAATATATAACAAATAAACTACTAATATTTTACTTGCATATTTTCCTTGACCAAAGACCATTGCAAGATTTTAAAACTTGTTAAAATAGTCTAAAAATACATTGTCATTGCAGGTTTAGATAAGGGTTAACACTCGTTTGCTTAATTATGGGAAGTTATTGATCATAACACTAAAAATCATTACGAGAAGTACCATATGAACCCTAAAGTAGTTGGCACCTTGAGGGAACCGGCTAATGAAACAAGTAGTTTTCTATTACTACTTGACTAGTAATACCCATGAGGAAACCATAAGTAGCCCGTGGTGATGACCCCATTCTTAATTAATTTAGGGGTATAGTCCAGAGCTAGGAAAGTAATTTTCTAGCATGAGTACTTGTTTAGGCACTTTGGTGAGTGAAAATTTTCCCTAACCCCTAGGAAGCTTGAAAAACTAGGCCTACTTGATTCCATTCTCATTCCATAAACTTACCAACTCAAATCCAAATCATTATTAGTCTTAGTCTTTGATTTTACCAAAAATCATAGACTTAAGCAAAATCCAATCTCATCACAATTTAAGCCTTTTTCATTGGATATTCACTTTATCCATTATTTAAGCACATCCGATCAAATCAAATCCTTTATACACTGAATATTCACTTTATTCATGTATTAAACCACATCAAATAAAATCCAATCAAGATCCCTATATATTGAATATTCAATTTATTTAATTATAGGAAATTCATAAATAATTAGATCACGAATCACATCCAAGCCTTATATGTTGAATATTCACATTTTGTACCTATTAAGAAAATCAAACAAACATTGATATATTGAGCATTCAATTTATTCATGTATTAAGTAAAACTCAATCCAATTCAATCAAAATAATTTTCAATCTTAAACTTACATTTTGATTCTCTCAAACAAAGCTAAAACAATCACTCTTATCTATCTTCTTAGCTCAAACCTTGTCACAATTTCTACCAAATCTCAAAAACACTATTCAATTAGGTATTTACCTATAAAAAATGGTGTTTACATGTAGTAAAATTACTCATGTCCATGATGAGTAGAAATATTCAACCCTTTTGGTCATGGCCCTTTTGTAGATGAAGACATTAGAGAATAACCCAAACTATCAACATGTGAGAAAGAAGCTATTGATCATGTCATAATGCAAAAAAACCAATATCTACTTTGCCTCTTCAAAATGGGGAAATCTACCCTAAACATTTAGTCATAAAAACTTAAAATACTCAATAGAGAAACCTGAATCTAGTATAAAAATGCCAAATCAACTACTACACCGATTCATGAAAAGAAGAGTTGATAGCCAAAATTGAGGAGTTACAACGCCAACTCAAAAACAATGAAAATCCTAAAATGGGGAAGACAAAAATCAATGCATGACAATGATGTCACCATGGAAATTCCTCAAGCCAACTCCCCATTCACACAAGAATGGAGGAGCATGAAATAAAAATAAACGAGAATTCAAAAGTGTAAAAATAAATTAAATTTTGATGAATTATGTCCTTACCCATTCGATAGAGACATGTTAAGTGTACCTTTCCCTAAATCCTTTGAAACACCAAAATTTGATAAATACAAGGAAAAATGATCCAAGAGAGCATATCAATTATTTTTCATGGCATGTCAAGAAGTGGCATATAATGATATCTTTCTCTTGTGCCTCTTCCTTAAAAGTATATGAGGGAAATATTTAGATTGGATCTTACACCTTCCACAGGTTACCACATTCATAGACCACTCAACAAAATTGGTCAAACATTTCTCATTCAATATTGATTCTAAAATTAAAATTATGGACCTTTACAACACAAAGCAAAGGAATAATGAAATATTTGTGTCATTTCTACAATGATGGTGAGGAAGCACAAATTGATTCCCTTTCTCTATACCCGAAAAAAAATTAGTTAGCATTTTCATTCCAAATCTTAGTTCAAATATATATTTTCAAATGTAAATACAAAGTGTTTAAATAAATTCAAAGAAGTAATCAAAAAAGGAAAACAAATTGAGAGAGCTCTTATTGCAAAGGGCCTAATCAAGACACCTTCAAAAGATCAACCCAATAATCACAACAATCACAATCAAAATCACGATAAATATAAATTTATCAATCAAAATCAAAATGTTGTAAATGATGGAATCATTGATTCTCATCATATCTAAAATGTAAAAAATTAAATTCATCAAAAATCTAGTAAAACTGAAAAATATAGAGAACCTCTAGTCCTTTCTAGAAAATAAATTTCTCCATATAAGGTAAAAATATGAAAATTTACACCTCTTAGAGAAATCCTTTCAAGTTTCCTCCATAAAATTGCAAGCATTAAAATGGTGATGTATCGATTTACACATCCTTTTGAAGAAGGAAAACCTAAACCCACATGGTATAAAGAGAATGAATATTGTGACTACCATCATATACATGGCCATCCAACAGATCGTTGTGTAAGACTATGTCACTATATACAAGACTTAATTGATAATGGAGACATCAAAATAGAAGGAAAATCTAATAACAAGACACCAAATGAGAAATTAAAGGTCTTCCAGACCCATTCCCTAAGCATGGAACAAACAATGATGCAAAAGACAAGGGTCAAACATCAAACAATGTCAAGTTTGATTCTATTATTTCCCTAGATCATATGCCAGACATGGTTTTCACTATAAAATTTAACACTCCTACTTACGATGTAACAACACATAAAAACATGTTTGGGTACCCACTACTAAACAACCTTCCATGTCCACAACACTGCAACAAGTGTCTAATCCTAATTCCACTACAAATGCATAATCCTCAAATGCAAAGTCTTCGTCTAATTCCTATGATATAATCAAATAATTAGAGAAGACCACCACACAAATTTATCTCATATATTTTCCCAAGACATCTCATGCGATTCAAAGTATCCTTACCCTTGCACTCCATAAGGCACATTTTCCTAAGGATATTAACTCTCAATAATTTTAGGCCCTCATTACAAATTTATCATCCAATAATCCCATTTTGTCATTTGGTCCTCATGACCTCTTGAACCCTAACATTACCAATAATAATTCCTTATATGTAGAAGCATTTGTCACCCATCATAAAATCAAACACGTGCTCATAGACAATGGATTTTCATTGAATATCTACTACATGAAATTGTTGTGATGTCTAGGTTATACTGAGGAAAGTATAGGCACTAACATCATTACCATTCGTGGTTATGATAATAGCGAAAGGAAATTTGTGGGTATTATATCTTTATAGATCAAAGTTAGACCCCAAAATCTATACACCATTTTCCATGTTATGGACATTAAAATCTCTTATAATATCCTCCTATGCCACCCATGAATTCACACCATACAAGTCGTTCCTTCTAGATACCATTAGTCTATTAAATTCCCTTATGAAGGTAAGGAATTCATGTTGTGTGAATATGTAAAACCCTTTGAGTGTTGCAAAATTTTAGAGGGAAGACATATGAATGTAAACCATCATCCTTTTGCAGATAAATCCTCGATTGTCACCTTATTACCTTCATAGATGAAACCCGCATAGATTCGAGGTTTTTATGAAATATCAACCATCCACTTTCTCCACCCCATATACATTAAAAATAATAGATAAAGGTGTTAGAGAGTATATACTCCAGAATGCCCTTGAAATTGAAACCTACCATTATGCCTAAATAATTATGGCCAACCCAATGCTCCCATATTAAAACTTGTAGTCTTTTTATTACACAATATAGCTATGTGTGCTAGAACTTCATGCAGAAAATTATGGAAGCTCACCCGAAGTGCACACAATGACCAAATCCCTCTTTTTTTTTCTTAGAAATATGTTAGCATGCATGTTCAAGAATCAAAACTAGAATACCCATACATATAAGAAGAAATATCATATCATGATAGCTCAATAACACATATAATAAGGAAATTACTCATAGATAATGAATATTAAGATCTAAATACCCATCAAGCCATGTTTAGACATAGATATATTTGCAATCCATACCCAATTTTCCATTATAACCACAATTCATAACATAACATAGACGCTGAATGCATTATAATCCATCACATTAGTGCACTAAACATGTGTGTATATAGACTACCATCATTGGTATACCATTAGAACTTTCACATCGAGCACATAATCCTTATACCTCTAACTCATGCTTCTCCACACTCTCACTAGCACTAACTAAAACAAGGATAAATCACCTATATTTATACTCAGTGGGGAATTGCTCTTCATCAACTACATGCATGTTCCTAATAATAGGAATACTTACAATAACTTACATGCTTTTCTATTTATGCTTTACATCAGTTTAAGATATAAATATATTTCTTTAATTCCTATCATTATACTATTACACGTGTTGTCTTTATCTTTATATGCATGTGATTTCTTATCCTTTTGCTTGGCCGATAAGTCATCTTGATTTTTTCTATTTCTAGACTTTTCTTGAGCATCACTCTAACCCTAATTTTCTATTTTTAGCTCTATCTGGAAAATCAGCTAAGTCCTTGAGCCTTTGTATGCATGTGTGTAACCTTGCACACCGACCTATTCTTATATGAAGTGTGCACATCTATGCACTAAACTTCTCTTTCTTTATCTTCTTGCGCACGTACTCCTACATGCAATTCTAAATCCTATGCACAGCTACTGCTTAACCATTTTATCATACCAACATTACCCCACACTAGGGATATTGTATGTCCTCGACGATACTTGTTCCAAAATAATTCTCTTCAAAGAATGAAAGAATAAGTAATTAGAAGATAAAATAATGGTGGGGTATGTACCCAATGAATCAAATAATATCAAAATTACACTAGCACACACTCAAATTTATTCTTAGGGTGGATGGATTATTTCTAAGACCTCTGTATTCAGGATATGTTCCATATTTTCCCATCTTGTAAGATCCTTGGTAGCTACCTATGACACCAATCTTGTAGTTTCGACACTTTCTCATAGGTCAAATCTTCACCCTTCTCTTTCAAATCCTTGTTTATTCCACCAAGGCCTGATGTCATTCCCGCCATCACATCCATATTTCATGTAACCAATGAGCCAAGTTATTTGAGTCTTTTATTAAAGGTATCTCTCATAGTATTCAATAAATATCTCTTCCTCACTATTTCCACCATGATATCCTAGTGTAAAAATCTATTACCTTTCTTGGTTTCTTGCACTTATTTTAGTTCAACTTCTTCTTGAGTAATATGTACCTTTTGGATGAGGTTTAGATCTTGGAAGTTATCGAATGCGCACCTTGATTTATTCATAGCCTCCTTAATCATGGTGATCAACACCTCATACTCAACTATCTTCCATGTGACTGATTCCTTATTATTTTCTCTCTATTTAGTCAATTCTTCCTCCGAATACCTTAACACATAATTCTTCTTGTGTAATAACATGAACACTAAATCTTCCAAGTAGTGTAATTCAGATGCATGCTCATCCTAGGATTTATCCACAAAGTTGAGGTGTGCAGTTGTGATGGAATTTATTATCCATTTGGCCTTATTATAGGCATACTTTGTGTTACTATTCACTTCCTCCAACTCCTTTGTGATTCACTTTGTACCTCATCCTCTTTATCCTTCTTATCTTTGAGAAACACTCTTATTGTGTCCCCTTGTCAAGATTACCATGTATAACCTTAACCATAATTTTTTTCAGCACATTTATTTCTTGCTCATTTGTTAGCTCCGTAGGGTTGATTGTCTTGAGGACCGTTCCTAGTTCCTTATTCATTTTGTTCTTGGCATATGCTTTATTTTTAATCTCGAACTTAGGTTCTAACATGTAAGTTTTCATGCTCCACTAAAGAATATTCTTAGTGCACATTATCTCACCTCTAGGGTTAATCATCTCCCATCCATATAGCCTCTTTCTCGATATCGTGCTTTGAAACCTTGCCCACAACACCATTGATTGATCATCAATATAGTTCATTTGTGGCAGCCACAGGAGAATCCTTTTTATTTGTTCCACCACTGTGCCTTCCCTTAGGTACCTCTATCTCAACATTTAGCTACAAACTACTTCTAACTCCACATGAATCTTCTAGGTGTTCTCCAGTCATCTTCTCCTAATCATTCCCTTATTCCTCTTCTTAATCTCCTTTGGGGCCTTCTTCATGCAAAGAGTGCATCTCCTTATCATGTTGAACATTCTCATCCTTAGTCACTTCCTCCTCATCTTGTGTTATTTATTCATTGCGCGTGACTTATTCCGCTTATTTATCTTCATCGCTATCTATAACATGGAAAAATTGTAACCTATTTTTTTCTTCTCTAGGCTTGGATTGGTTGGGGTGACTTTAGGTGACTTCTTTGTCTCCATTGAAGTCCTTGTGCCCTAGCTTTATCTCACGTGCCTCTGTGTAGCTTCCTCCTATTGCTATGTTCTAGCGTGATGTCTTCCTCTTCTTCTAACTCCTCCTCCTCATCACCATTTTCCTTTTCTTTTTCTTTTTATTGAGGGGATTACTTGCATGCCCTTTTTATACCCAAAAATTGTTTTACCTTATGCGGTTTTTGGAGGTTAAGATATATTCCATCAATATACTTCCCATTTTTCATTTTGGGCCTCAAATGTATGTAAACTCTTTTTGCTTCCTTTCCCACCACAAGAGTTATAAGTGTGATGTCTATATTATCAAATTTCATTACCTCCACATAGGATGAATTGGATGGGTATACAAATGTGGTACAAAAAGTGTGGCAATCAACATATACTTTGTCAACATTGAAATCAAACTTCCGCACATCCTTAATCCTATTCGTTAATGCTTGGAAATACTTGGCATTGAAAGTGAAGGGAAATTTGCACCATGGGCCCTTTTCCCCATTTCTCATGTAAAACTTTCCTAGACTGAAGTGTTGATGCACTAATATTTTTCCTTGCCTTTCAAAACTAAAGGAAAATCCTTGCTACACGCCACTCATTATCAAATGCTTCATGCATTTTCCTGTACCACTTGCTGACCTAAAGCTTATATACATTGTTTATAACTCCTTCATAGGTATATTTTTAAACCTTTGTGTAGGGATTTTTTTCCTATCAAGTATACCCACACCTTGTCTTTAGGTCCATCAGAACCCTTATCTCCCAAAATACAATCAAGGTAGTATGACACCCCAAGTTATTTTCTCACATTTTCTCGGTTGGATGCATGCACCATCCACTATGCCTTCAAAGTGATGAATCTAACAATATTGTACATGTAATTTTGCACCATCTTGTGCTCTATGTGCAACCACTTCTTATTCACTTTGGACCATATCTCTCGATGAACCTAAATTGTAGCTTAATAGGTGCACTATAACTCATGTGGCTGGGTTATTAATGGTTGTGACGCCCATTGTGTGATTCCCACCTTGATCGTTTAATTTCTTAGTTTTGGCTTATACCCCATCGTCATCATCCAAGTCCTGATCAATTTAATGTTATGAGCTAAAAAAATTGTCACTCATCCAAAAATTTGTGTGGTGATGCACATTCTTTACAAGAAAAGTAGAAAATTCCTTGTGAACATGTGACATGATCCATTGAGACAATCACTCGAGTTTTCTAAATAAGGGAAATTCATACAGTTGGATAACTATCATTCTCTCTAAGTCCTTATTTTATATGTCATCATACTACATATGACCTCCTGCAGTCCTTTCGTCCATATTTCTTAGCACATATTTATTAATTTCACCTTCATGCACCTTCGAGCAATGATTATAATAACTTATCTTCCACTTAGTTAAGTGTGACTCCCATTTCTATCATACAATTACTTCACCAAGGTATTGCATCTGAAAAAACCATTATTATAATAGATTTTTAGTCACATGATTCTTCCCTTGCCCTTGCCCTTTCCCTTGTGTGATCGCTTAATTGATTCTTCCTTCACCGGTGTCGTTGCTTTTATTCCTCACATTAAATTTCAAAGCTTTAAATTTGTAGAAAATATGTGCCTTAGGTGTAGAATATACTTACTCTCTATTGGCGCGTTAATCTCCCAATTCCTTTCTATTCTTAGTGCTCTATTATGTAGTCTACAAACCCATTCCCTAGTTCTAGAATTCAAGCTCGTAATTTCTCTTTATCCAAACTCTAGTTTTACAAATTCAAGCCCTCAATTCCAAATATTTGTGTATCTCCTACGTCCACTCCTTCTTACACTCTTATTTCCACTAAAAGATCTCCCTAACTTTGGACACATGTATTCTCCTTTGGTTCATCTTAGTTGTCTCCTTCTCACAAGATCTTTACGTAATACTGACTTAGTCTCTTTTTGATCACTTTGAATATTAAATATGGAAGGTAAGAATGAACTCACTTATGCTCCTTTTATATATTTCCAAAATTTTATCACATTAATTTCTCCTCACCTACCATTTCTTTAAGCGTTAAATGTAATTTTTTCTTTTCTATGATTTTTCCTACTTTCATCCATGCATGGAAACCATAACCTTCTAGCGCATTGATACTTTCTAGGATACATTCATCCTTGGGTGCACTTCCTTACACCGTAATCCATCTTCCTCTACACCACACACCAAGTAGCCTATCCTATCTTTGCGCATCCCCCACATTACACGTGCATATTTTGGATTTTATTAATCACATGAGAAACCCCTTTTGAGCACCATCATTCCTTAGCACTGTAACACTTTCCTTTACTTTTATACATTACCAATTCATATCCACCAAAAACCATTCTTTCATATTGTCATGCACACCCTTGTACCAAATCTCATAGATGTACCAACATCATATATTATATTTTACATGTACTCACAATTGTTTCACCCCATACTAAAAATATGCATGGTCCTATGCACATCAAATTATCAGATAGTAATAAGATCCTACGTGTTAACATGCTTATTATAATAACAAAAATAAAATAACAAAACATGAAAGGGAAATATAATCTAAGTGAAAATATTGCCTTATTAAAATAAATAAATGAAGCTTATTTATTATATGACTTCAGCCTACTCCCATTGAAGTAACTAGGAAATATGGTGTCATCCAGTGCCTGCAATTGGCATGTGCCTAATTCTAGTATCTTGGTCACTAAAAAGGGTCCTTACCAATGGAATTTACACTTTGCTGGATGATATGTAAACTTTGAGTCATCCAAAAGTACCATATTTCCAAATACAAAATAATTTTTCTTGATGTTCCTGTCATGCCAAGCCTTCTATCGTGCCTTTTATGTCTTTTTGGATCTAGCGTGCAATGGTGCGCCACTCATATAATTTCATCAACTTATCAATGCGCTCATTGATCGCCTTTTCATCATCCAATCATTCTAAGCGTACAATACATAGGGATGGTAGCATAAATTCCATAGGTAATACAACCTCGTGGAAAACACCAACTAAAAGGGTGTGGCCTTATTCAACCGTTTATAGGTTGTTCTATATGCCTAAAGGACAACCGATATTTTTCAACCTAATATAGCTATACATGTTGGAACTTCATCTAGACAATTATGGAAGCTCACCGAAGTGCGTGCCCGACTAGGCCCCTCATTTGTTTTTCTTAACAAGATTTTAACATGCATGTTCAAGAATCACAACCTTAATAACCATACATATAAGAAAAAAAAATCATACGATAATAGCTTAAAGAACACATATAATAAGGAAATTAATCATAGATAATGAATATTAAGATTTGAATACCCATCAAGCCATGTACGTACATAGATATCTTCACAATTCATACACAATTGTCCATTATAACCACAATTCATAACATAAAATAGAAGCTTAATACATTATAATCCATCACATCAAAGTGCAAAGTGGACCATGCACACATATAGAATTCCATCACTAGTATACCATAAGACTTTTAATATTGAGTACATGGACTCATTATACCTCGAACTCATGCTTCTCTCGCACTCTCACTAGAAATAAATAAAACAAGGATACATCACCTATATTTATACTGGTGGGGACTTTCCCTTCACCGACTACATGCACCTTCCTAATAATAGGCATGCTTACAATAGCTTGCATGATTTTCTATTTCGATTTACAACAGTTCAAGCTATAAATAGCTTTCTTTAATTCATATTATTTTCTCATTCCATGCATTGTCTTTATCTTTATCTCGCATGTTATTTCTTATCATTTTACTTGGCCTCTAAGTCATCTTGCTTTTGTTTATTTATGGATTTTTCTTGAGTGACACTCCAACCATGATTTTATGTTTATATCCCTATCTAGAGAATCTACTTAAGTACTTAATCCTCTCGTATGCATGCGTATACCTCCACACACTAGATTTCACTTGCTTTATCTTCTTGTGCACCATTCCAACTCCCACATGTGGTTAGTACTTAGCCACTTTCTCGTAACAAAATTACCACACACTAGGAAATTTTCCATCCTCGTAAATACTTGTTCCAAAATAATTATCTCCAAAGAATAAAAGAATAATGAATTGGAAGATAAAATAATGGTGGGGTATGTACCCAATTAATCAAACAATATCAACCTTCCACAAGTGCACACTCAAATTTATTCCATGGGTGGCTGAAATAGTCCTAGAATCTCTCGTATTCGTGGATATGATCCAACTCTTCCCATCCTCTAAGTTCCTTGGTAGATACATTTGACACCAATCCGAAAATGTCTCGACACTCTCTCAAGGGTAAAATTTTCACCCTTCTCTTTCATCTCTCCGATTATTCCACCAAGGATCGATGCCATTCCCTCTATGAACAACCAATGAGCCAAGTTATTTGAATCTTGTATCAAAGGCATCTCTCGAGGTATTGAATAAATCTCTCTTCTTCACTATTTACACCATGATCTCCTCGCATCACACTCTCTATTTTTTTTTTTTGTTGTCCGTGCTTGTTTTAGTTCATCTTCTCCTCGAGCAAGATGTGCCTTCAGGATGGGGTCTAAATCTTGGCAGTTATCAAACATGTACCCTAATTTATTTAAATCCTCCTTAATCATGGTGCTCAACACCTCATACTCCACCATCTTCATCGTGATTACTTCCTTATTATTTTCTCTATGTGTAGTTAACTCTTCCTCTAAATTACTTGACACATACTTCTTTCTCGTAATAACATGCACACTAAATCTTCCAACTAGTGAAATTTAGATGGATACTTATCCTATGATTTATCCATCAAGTCGAGGAATGTGGTCATAATGGAATTTATTATCTCTTCATCCTTATTATAGTCATAATTTGTGTGATTATTTGCTTCCTCCAACTCCTCTATGAGTAACTATAACTTCTCCTCTTTATATTTCTTATCTTTAAGCACCACTCTTATCATGGCCCCTTATCCAGATTACAATGCACAACCTTGGCTGCAATTTTTTTAGTGCATTTTTGGCCTACTCATCTGTTAGCTCTCTGGGGTTGATTGTTGTGAGAACTGCTCCTAGTTCCTTCTTCATTTTCACCGACATATGATTCGTTGTTAATCTTAAAATCAGGTTCCTCTATGTGATTTTACATGCTCAATGAAAACATCTTCTTAGTGCACATTTTTGTGCCCTTAGGGTCAATCATCTCCCAACCATATATCTCCTTTCTTGGTACTATGATTTGAAATATTTCCCACAACAACTTCAATTGATTGTAAATGTAGTTCATTTGTGGCGATCGCAAGATCTCCTCCCTTTTTCCTTCCACCACCGCGCCTTCCCTTAGGTACCTTTGTCTCAAAATTTAGTCGCACGTTGCTTCCAAATTCACTGAAGATTCTAGGAATTCTCCATTTGATTGCTTCTCATCATTCCCCTGTTCCTCTTCTTCATCTCCTTTAGGGCCTTCTTCATGCATGGTGTGCATCTCCTCATCATGCTGAATAATCTCATCCTTAATCACTTCCTCCTCATCTTGAGTCGATTCTTCTTTGTGCATAACCTATTCAAATTAATTATCTTCATTGCTATTTATAACATGGACCAAACATCACCTATTTTTTATTTTTCTTCTCTAGGCTTGGGTTGGTTGGGGTGAATTTAGGTGACTTCCTTTTTACCTCTAAATTCCTTGTGCCCTAGATTTGTCTCACATGTTGCCTATGTAGCTTCATCCCGTGGATATGGTCTTGCGTGGTGTCTTCCTCTTATTCTAACTCCTCCTCATCCTCATTTTCATTTTTTTCTTCTTCTTCCTGAGGAGGGGTTTCCTCACATGCCCTTTTTATACCCACATTTTATTTTTTCTTAGACAATTTCGACATGTTAAGATTTTTTCTATCATTATACTTCCTATTTTTTATTTTGAGCCTTAGATGCATGTAAAATATTTTTATTTCCTTTCCCACCACAAGAGTTATAGGAGTGATGTTCATATTTTCATATTCCATTACCTCCACATAGGTAACTTGGAGGGGTATACAAATGTGGTGCATAAATTGTGGTAATCAACATCTACCTTGTCAAAGATCGAAATTCGGTTTCCTCACATCCTTAATCATGTTTACCGATGCTTGGAAATAATTATAAGTGAAAGCGAAGGGAACTTGCACCATGGGCCCTTTTCCCCATTGCTCATGTAAAACCTTCCCAAACTAAAGTGTTGATGCACTGTAAATTCTTCCTATCCATCTAGTACCGAATGCAACTCCCTTGATATGTGCCACTCATTCTCAAATTCTTCATGCATTCATCTATACCACTTGTCCACCTGAAGCTTATTTGCATTATTTATAGCTCCGTTCTAGGTATATTCTAAAAATCTTTACATGGGGAATTTTTTTACCGGCTATACCCACACCTTATCCTTAGGCCCATCAAGGAACCCATATCTCCCAAAATACAATCAAGAGTAGTATGATGCCCCAATTTTTATTCCCACCTTTACTCACTTGGATGCCCACCTCCTCCACTATGCCTTCAATGATGAATACAAAAATATTGTACATGGCCTTCGTGTACAACTTGTGTGCTATATGCAACTACTTCTTGTTAACTTCATAAAATATATCTAATGCACCTAACTTGTATCTTAATAGGCACATTAAAAATCATGTGGATGGTTCATTAATGGATGTGACATCCATTAAGAGATTACCATGTTGATAATTGAATTAATTAGCTATGGATTCTACCCCTTTGTCATCATCTAATCCCCGCTCAATTTCAAGGCTCGAAGTATGTAAACTCGTGACTCATCCAATAAGTTGTGCGGTGATGCACATTCTTCTACTAGTAAAGTAGAAAAAGTCCTCATGGATGATTGACATAAGCCACTAATATAGTTACTCAAAGTTTTCCAAAGAAGGTAAAATCATATAGTTAGAGAACTCCCATGCTCTCCAAGTCCTTCTTTACTATGTCATCATACACTAGTTGACATTTTGTAGTCCTCGGTCCATATTTCTTAAGCACACCCTTGTTTGTTTCATAATTACATCACCAAGGTATTGCATCTCCGAAAACATTATTCTAGTGCATATTCGGTCATGGGATTCTTCCCCTTTCCCTTTCCATGGGGTGATCGCTTAACTAGTGTTTCCTTCCTTAGTACCATTGATTTTATTCCTCATAGCTTCAACTTCAAAACTTCAAATTTGTAGAAAAAATGAGCCCTAGGTGTTGAATATACTTACTCTCTTTTGTGTGTTAATTGTTAGGTTGTGGAGCCTATTTTCATATGTGAAAGTGTTGAAAATGTACACTAAGAGTATTATACATTTTTCATGTATCCTCGTTGGGGTTCCCAATTTTTTTTGGGCCTTAACATGCCCGATATATCGGGAAACGTGATTTTCTCATATAAAGTGTATTTTGACCCATAGGTTTATGGGACATTTTTTTCCCATAGTTTTGATACCCACAATTTTGTAAAACTACTTAAGAAGTCGTCTATTTATATGGTTTTATGCATATGATAGAAGAAAAAAATATTACATGCAGATGTGATTTGAATTCGGGTGTGAATTCTATAGAGTTTGTTGAGCATAGCTCCAAACAGATCTGGGTATTGTATTGAGAGAGTGGTAACTTGTAATAAAATATGAGCAAGTGATTCTTGGTGGATGTAGCCCAAATTGGGTGAACCATGTTAAATAATATCTCTTTGTGTTGTGTTATTTTATTCTACACTTTTATTTGACATTTGTAATATTTTTTCATATTAACCTCTATTGTTGCGATTCTATGAGGGATTATTCCATATATTTTATCCCTTATTTCCTAACAGTTGGTATCGAGCTCTGGTTTGGTTTCTTTGAAGTGTTGAATCACGGGAAAGTTTTATCTTGAGTGGGAGATATGGTAGATGATGGAAGATCTAGGGTTAATAAATTCAATGGGCATACTTTCAGTCTTTGGAAGATGTATATGGAAAATTACCTTTATCGAAGGGTCTTTATACTGCTGTTTTTCGAGAAGGTGAACAAACCCTTGAGCATGACAGATGCGGAATGGGATTTAATGGATAGGAAGGCACTTGGGACAATCTGGCTGTGTCTTGCATCTTCAGTATTATTTAATGTTTCAAAGGAAAAGACTACAAAAGAACTGATGGATGCATTAGGGAAGTTATATGAAAAACCCTTTTCCTCTAATAAGATATTTTTAATGAAAAATTTATTTAATATGAAGATGTTTGAGAATGGTTTAGTAGTAGATCATCTAAATGATTTTAATATGGTTGTAAATATGCTAGCTTCGGTTATAATAGAATTTGATGAATAAGTTAGGGATTTATTAGTTTGTGCTCTTTACCTGAGAGTTGGAATAGCCTGGTAATGGTGGTAAGCAACTCGGTTCTTGCTAACTCAAAGTTGAAGTTTGAGGATGTTGTAGGGGTGATTCTAAGCGAGGAAATGTGAAGAAAAATATCTGGTGAATCTTATACTTCAAGGAATGCTTTGATCAGTGGAAACTAGAGGGAGACAGAAGAATAGAGGAAACCGTGGAAAATCAAAGGATCGGGCAAGGTCAAAATAAAAAAACAAGATAGTATGTTGGCACTGTGGAAAGTTTGGGAATGCAAAGAAGGACTTTTGGGAGCTTCGGGACAAGAAGAAATAACAGGAAGAAAACAAGGAGGAAAATGTGGCAATAGGTAATGTATGTCAGGATGCTTTGATTCTTTCTTTACACAATATTATTGAATCTTGGGTTTTAGATTTGGGGGCTTCTTTCCATGCTTCTCCACATAGGAATTATTTTTTTGATTATGTTCAAGGAGATTTTGGGCATGTTTTTCTTGGTGATGATGAGCCTTGTAGCATATTTGGAAAAGGTTCTATTCAGGTTAAGATGCAGAATGGGAATACTTGGTTATTGAAGGATGTCAGACATGTGCCTACATTAAGAAAAATTTGATATCAACAAGGTAGTTGGGAAGTGATGGTTATACTGTGATATTTACAGTGGACTCTTGGAAGGTTACCAAGGGTGCTCTTGTGGTGGCAAGAGGTAAGAAGGTTGGAACCTTGTATTTAACCACTTATAGCACTAATGTTTGTAATCTTGTGGCTTCAGAAGTAGATACAACATTATGGCACTATAGGCTTGGTCATATGAGCCATAAGGGCATGGAGATCATAAAGAAGGATTTTCCTGGATATATAGAAATAGGTTTGGAGTTATGTGAGGATTGCATATATGGGAAACAAAAGTGAGTAAGGTTTCTCAAGGTTGGACCTACAAAGAAAGAGAGTAAGTTAGAGTTGGTGCATTCTGATGTGTGGGGGTCGGCTCAGGTATCATCTCTTGGGGGTTCAAGTTATTATGTTACTTTTATTGATGATGCAACAAGGAAAGTTTGGGTTTATTATATTAGAAACAAATCTAATGTATTTGAAACTTTTGTTAAATGGAAAGCCTTGGTAGAGAATGAAACAGGTCTTAAGCTAAAATGTCTTAGGTTAGATAATGGAGGGAAGTATTGCAGCAATGAATTTGATGATTATTGTTCTAAGAATGGAATCCATAGGAAAAAGATGATTTCAGGAAATCCACAACAGAATGGGGTGTCAAAAAGGATGAACAAAACAATAATGGAATGTGCTAGGAGCACGAGGTTACATGTGGGACTACCTCTTTCTTTTTGGGAAAAAGTGGTGAGCACAGTTGTGTACTTGATAAACAGAGGACCCTCAAGTGCCTTGGATGGAGGCATACCTAAGGAGGCTTGGTATGGTAAGAAAGTTGATTATTCATTTCTTAGAGTCTTTAGATGTGAGGTGTTTGTTCATATAGACAAGGATGATAGGACCAAGCTAGAGGCTAAGTCAAAAAAATGTACTTTCATTGGTTATGGTGGTGATGACTTTGGATATAAATTTTGGAGTATTAAGGACAAGAAAATCATTCGATCTAGGGATGTGGTCTTTAATGAGAAAGTCATGTATAAGTAGTAGTTGCAGGAAAATAGGGAAGAATCCAAGAAAGAATATGCAATGGTAGAGGATCTTCCGGATGGAAAAGTGACACATGAATCAATTCAGGAACCTCCTCAACATGAACCCCAAACTCCTATATTGAGGAGGTCTTCTAGGGTAAGAAGAGAACCTAAACGTTTTTCTCCTTCTCTTTATTATTTATTACTCACTTGATAGTGGAGAGCTAGAGAGCTTTGATGAAGAAATGCAGGTAGATTCTAGGAATAAGTGGGAGCAAGCCATGGATGAGGAGCATTAAGCTCTCATGGAGAACCAGACATGGGATTTGGTGAAGCTACCGAAGGAAAAAAGCATTATAGAACAAGTGGGTGTTCAGAGTCAAAGAGGAAGAAGGAGGAAAGAAAAGATACAAGGTCCGATTGGTCGTCAAGGGGTTTGCACAGAAAAAAGGTATAAATTTTTATGAGATTTTTTCTCCTGTAGTAAAAATGACTTCTATTAGAACTATTCTAGGAATAGTTGCGAAGAAGACTTGCACTTAGAACAACTTGATGTAAAGACTACATTTCTCCATGGTGATTTGGAGGAGGAACTATATATGCAGCAACTAGAGGGCTATGAGGTCAAAGGTAAAGAGGAGATGGTGTGTAAATTGAAGAAGAGCTTGTATGGCTTGAAACAAGCTCCACGTCAATGGTATAAGAAATTTGATAGCTTCATGATGGAGTAAGGTTATATTAGATGTCATTCTGACCATTGCGTGTATACAAAGAAATTTGAGGATGGTAGTTATATTATCCTATGTCTGTATGTGGATGACATGTTGGTTGCAGGTAAAAACATGCAGGAAATAAAATTACTCAAGAAGCAACTAAGTGAATCATTTTGCTATGAAGGATTTGAGGGTAGTCAAACAAATCCTTGGTATGAGGATATCTTGGGATAGGAAGGAACGGAAGCTGAATTTATCTCAGGAAGAGTACATTAAGAAATTCTTGGAGAGGTTTAATATGTAGGATGCTAAACCGGTTGGGACTCCTTTGGCAGGCCATTTCAAGTTATCAAAGGAGCAGTGTCCCAAGATAGAGCAGGAGAGAAACCAAATGTCCAAGGTACCTTACTCATCAAAGCAGTTGGTAGTTTGATGTATGCCATGGTGTGTACTAGGCCTGATATTGCCCATGTAGTGGGAGCGGTGAGTAGATTTATGAGTGATCCAGGTAGAGATCACTGGCAAGTAGTAAAGTGGATCCTTCGGTATTTGAGAGGGACCATGGGGATAGTTTTGTGCTACAGTGGATCAGACACCACTTTGTGTGGTTATGTAGATTCTAGATATGGCTGGAGATGTAGATAGCAGGAGGAGCATGATAGGTTATGTTTACACTGTAGGTGGGATAGTAATGAGTTGGATTTCATGACTACAGAAGTTGGTGGCTTTGTCAACCACAGAGGTTGAGTATGTTGCTGCCACAGAGGAAAGAAAAGAAATGATTTGGTTACAAAAATTTCTTGAGGAGTTGGGGCATAAGCAGGAGGAAGGAAATCTACATAGTGATAGTTAGAGTGCTATACACCTAGCTAAGAACTCTGCTTTCCACTCTAGGATGAAGCATATACAATTAAGGTACCATTTCATCAGGACAGCTTTGGAGGAAGAGAAGTTGAAGCTGGAGAAGATCCATACCAGTCAAAATCCTATAGACATGATGACCAAGGTGGTCACAAGGGAAAAACTGAAGTTGTGTTCAGCTTTGGTTGGTCTTCACGGAAACTAGTGAAGGGTTGAGAATCTTGCTCAGAGGAAAATAGTCTCCAAGTGGGAGATTGTTAGGTTATGGAGCCTGTTTTCATATGTGAAAGTGTTGAAGACTGTACACTAAGATTACTATACACTTTTCATGTATCCTCGCTGGGGTTTGGGGCCGGGCCGGCCCCATGTGGGGTCTCTGGGGGCAGCCCTCAAAATTTTTTTTTGGGCCTTAAAACATGCCCGATATATTGAGAAATGTGATTTTATCATATGGGCAAGATTTTTACCCATAGGTTTATGGGATGGTTTTTTCCCATGGTTTTGTAAACCGCTAAGCAGCTTGTCTATTTATATGGTTTTATGCATATGATAGAAGAAAAAAAATCATTGAGATGTGCTTTCGATTTGGGTGTGAATTCAATAGAGTTTGTTGAGTATAGCTCCAAACAAATCTAGGTATTGTATTGAGAGAGTGGTGGCTTGTAATAAAATCGAGTAAGTGATTATTGGTGGATGTATCCCAAATTGGGTGAACCACGTTAAATACTATCTCTTTGTGTTGTGTTATTTTATTCTGCACTTTTATTTTAGATTTGTAATATTTTTTGGATATTAATCTCTACTATTACGATTCTGTGAGGGATTATTCCACATATTTTATCCCTTATTTCCTAACATTAATTACTTTCTCTTCCTAGTGCTCTGGTTTGTAGTCCGCAAAACCCGTGCCGTAGTTCTACAATTTGAGATCTAGGATTTCTCTTTTCTCTAAACCCTAGTTTTGTGAATTTAATCCCTTAAACCCCAATCTTTGTGTATCTCCTACCTCCACACCTTATTCTTATGATCTTACTTCCATTAAATGGGATCCCTAACTCAGACCACATTTATTCTTCTCTAGTTTTTCTTAGTTTCTCCTTCACACAAGCTCTTTACGTAATTTGCGATTAGTTTCTTTTTGATTGCTTGAACTCTTCAATATGAAAGATAAGAATGAACTCACCCATGCTCCTATTATAGATTTGCAAAATTTTATCACATTAATTAATCCTCACCTACCACCACTCTAAGAATTAGATGTGATTTTTTTATTCCACATGCGGTAAGAACCTTCTAGCATGTCGTTACTTTTTTAGGTTGTAGTCACCCTTATGTGCACTTCCCTACACCGTAACCCATGTTCCTCTACGCCACACACCAAGTAGCCTATCCTTTTTCTACCTCCCTCAATTACACTACAAAACCTTTGTGTGGTATTCATCACATGGGAAACAAATTTTGAGCACCGTTATTCCTAAGTACCTAAAACACTTTCCTTTACTTTTGCGCATTCCATATTCATATCTACCAAACAAATTTCTTTCATATTAATGTGCACATCCTTATACCAAATCTAATAGAATTACCAACATCACGTAGTCTCTTTTGTGCATACTCACACCTATTTCACTCCACACTAAATGGAAGTGCATTCCTATGTGTATCAACTTATCAGTAGTAATCAGTTCTTGTGCACAAATGTGCTTATTAGAACAAAATAAGAAAAGGAAAAACATGTAAATTAAATATAATCTAAGTGGAAATACTGGCTTATTAAAAAATACAAAGAGTTTTATTTATAGTAGGGATTCATTACACTCCCATTGAAGTAACTGGGAAACATGGTGCCATCCAACACCTAAAATTGACACACACCTGATTCTAGTATCCTGTTCACTACAAAGGGTCCCAAAAATGGACTTTCAACTTCCCTAGATGGTGCGTAAATTTTGAGTCATATAGAAGTACCATCTTTCCAACTAAAATAGACATGTTCTTGATGTGCCAGTCATGCTAAGCCATCTATTGTGCCTTTTCTATATTTTGGCTCTAATGTGTAATTACGCATCGCTCATCTAATTGCATCAACTTATTAATGCACTCATAGACTTCCTATTCATCATCCAATCCTTCTTCACATGCAATACATAAGGATGGTAGCATGAATTCCATAGGTAATACAACCTCTGTGCTAAATACTAATTGAAAGGGTGTGGCCTTATTCAACCATTTATAGGTTATTCTATATGCCCAAAGGATGGTTGATACCTTGTCATCCCAATCCTTTCTTCCAACATCACATATATTTGTTAGTATCTATCCAAATATCTTGTTGAAAGCTTTAGTAGTGTTATTAGCTAGGGGTTGATAAGGAGTAGTGTTATGGTGCGCCACCAAAAATTATGTCATAAAATTCTAATGGTCTCATTAAAAAAATGAGTTCCTTTATCACTCATTAGGCTTAATGGACATCCATACATGTTAATGATGTTTTCCCAAAGGAACCTCATTTTTATTGCTGCCATGCAATATTTTATAGGCATAACCTCTACCCACCCAAGTAAAGTAATCAGTACATGTGATAATGTAGCATGCCCTTGTCCCGTGCATGGGTGGTTCAATAGTTCCTACAAAATAAATTACCCATTTTTAGAATGGTTCCATACTCATAATGGGTCAGAACGACATCTCATTTCTATTCTTAGGCTTTCCAATTCTCTAGTAATGATCACATGCTTTGAAAAAATACTTGGTATCTTTGTACAATGTCTCCCACCATAGACCTGCTAAAAGGATCTTGTGTGTAATTGAATCTCCCGCATAATTTCCTTTGAATATTTTTCCACGAGCATCTTCCATGATGGATTCATGCTCATGTTCTAGAACACATTTTCACAAAACCTTATCATACCTCATTTCATACAGGTCTCCTCCAATGAGTTGATATGGCACAACACGAACACAGTGCAAGATGCTTCTTTTCTAAGGTATTCATTCCTTCTAGCAGTAGTCTAGTGCAAAAAAATGTTGGAAGTGTGTGTCACTTGTGTTCTCATTGATGTTAATTCCATTGATGTCACAGTGTTCTAGGTGATCTAGGTATGTTAGTTAGGTGATCTAGGGATCTCCAAAGGTGCATATGTTTGGTTTGAGTCTCTCAATGGTGGTATGAAGGTAAAAAAAGGTTTATGAAGTGAGTGAGAGGTGTCAATGAGTCTATAAAATGTCCTCATGGTCCAGTCATGAAATGTATGGGTCAAGTCAAGTCATTTTAGGCCTTGGCCTAATGTAAATATATGGTGTAAATCAAGAAAATGTGATAATTCACTCAAACCAAAGTAGTGAAAGCAATATTAGAGAACTATGAGGTGGCAGACAAGGTGTATAAAGAGCTAAAAGATACAAAATAGGTTCATGAGACTGAAACATGTTAGTATGGAGCTTTTTAAAGCCAATCTACAAGCAAACCATGTGTGAAATGTTGACCCAAGGTGTGATGATACAAAAAAACATGGTATAAGCATGGAATTATTATATATGGTGGTTACAAGGCCTAAAAGGTAATTATTGAAGTGTTTTAGGCACTTCTACAGGTCAACATAGTTCAACAACTGAGAATCAGAGACCAAAGGACACCTAAATGAGATGGGATGAAAAATTTCAGGATGAAATAGAGAAAATATAACTTGGAGGATTTATAGGGATATGTCCTTAAGGAGTTTGCAAAATTTCATAAGGTGAGGATGAAAATTTTGTAAGTTATGAAAGGATTTCAAAAATGGGTTTTTAAAGTATGCAATTTGAGTACAAAACTTCCTAAAGTCAATAAAAATTATGGATCCTTATTTGGAGTAGTAATAATAGAAAAAATGGATAAAATTGGGATAAAATTATGGTTTAAAAATTATTTTTGTGATTTGATGAGTATTTTAGAAGTTCTATCCATTTTTATGAGCATGTTTGTAGCCTTCCAAACCCCAGTTTGGACCAGTTTTGGAAAATCAAGATGGATAGGTATCTTAACTAAACTATTTTTCTTGAAAAAATATTTTAAAATGTATATGACTCATCAGGGTACATTTTCATGATATTTTGAGTTCATGGTACTTGGTGGGCCCCACTAAAAATAGGTATTTTGTGAAGATTTCAATGTACAAGAGAAACTTGCAAAGGAATCCATTCTAAAATTTAGTGTGGATGATGTTGGTAATATTTTATTAAACTTAATTAAGTCACTTTGGTTACTCATTTGGAGAAAATTGGAGAAATGGTTGCATATTTGAGCTTACCGACAAAAGGAGCTTGTTTTGAGAAGCTAGTGAAGGAGAATGAAGGTAACCATGTTGAATTGCATTGTATGGATGTTTTTTCTTTCCTTTATAATTATTTTTATGTGTAATATGATGTGTGGAAGTGCATATTTCAGTTTGGAAAGGTCATTTCTTGCTTAAAGGGAATTGAGCCAAAACTGCCCTATTAGGCCTATTGAGAAGCATCTAAATGGAAACAAAGGTGAGTGTTTCTCCATTTTAATCATGGTTATAAGTTATTTAAAATGTTATATAAATATCATTTGAAGTTTCAAAGATGATAGGAATCCATGAAAAGTATGATCATGTTGCATTGAAGACTAGTTTTTGAACTCTCAAGATCAGCTAGACCAATCTCTGAGTTTCAAGTTTTGAAGGCTTTATGAGATGAATTGGAGCATGAAAATGATTTTTTGAGTTAGTATACTTCAATATATTTCCATTTATAGGTTACTTTACTTATGATGAAGATATTTGAGGTATGTATCAACTCAATTTTTGAAGACCAAATTTAGAGATGTTGAAACCAACCAGGAAAGTCTTGTAAAGTGGTGTTTCTTGGTGTTAAGACTTGATTTTTATCATTACGGTAAATTTTAATTAAATTATACATGATAATATTTATTTTTTTATATTACTTTGGTCATGAAGATGAGTGTAAGTGGGCTAGCTAGATGATTTTTCAGGATTGTTTGTGTGGAAGTTGATTTAGGCACACCTATGAGCCTAAATGGATGTTTTGGATAATGTGGAAAGTTTATAAGCATAAAATAGAATTTTTGGACTTGGGGGACCATGTACCATGTGAATAAAAATTTAGAATACTTTTGGATAAGTTTTAAGAGCTAGAAGACAAAAGAATGAGTGATTTGAAGAGTCATGGTAAGTGGAAGGTCAAAGGTCATGTCTAAGAGTTATATCTATTCATGTAAGCTCATTTTTGGGTTGTTTGTTGCTGAAAATAAGATCATGCTTATATTTTTATAAATATGAGAAGATATATGAACTAAAAAAATCACATCAGGTTGATATAAGTAACCGGATGAAGAAGGTGATCAACCATGTATTGAATGAATGAAGTTTGAGTTGTTGCTCAACATTTTTGGAGTGGGTGCTTCTAAAGAAGTGGGTGATTAAAAAAATTCTCAAGTAGGTGTTTTATTTTATGCTAGAGTGGGTGTTTCATATTGGGAGTTGGTGCTTCAATGTGAGTGGGTTCTCACCATATGGTGAATCCATTGTAACTGTATATGACATTTGTCCAAGTTAGTTCTTTGGTTCTAGTGGGTTTTTGTCCCTTAATGGGTTTCCCACATTAAATATTGTCTCCTCATGTGTGTTTTATTATATTTATCTTTTATGGTTGGATTCTCATGTATTTTATGGTTAACATAGTTAAGTGTGGTTGATTGAATCATTGAAAATAACATCAAATTTTAATAAGCACTGATTCACCCCCTCTCAGTGCCTAGAATTTCTAACAATTGGTATCAAAGAAGGTTCTCTTTGTACAAGTTTAACAACTTAAGAGTATATCCTTAAGGCACAAGAATGGGTGACCAAGATTATACAGTGATGAAGAAGAAGTATGAAATTTCTCAAGCTTTGATTGTTGAATTGAAAAAGGAAATCAAACTCCAGGATGCTAATCATGTTCATGAACTAAATGAGATATCCTCATATGTTGAGAATACATCAAAGGACTTGAGGGAAAAAGAACATGCTTGTCTCAAACTTGAAAAATAAATAGATATTATGAAATGTAAATTAGAACATATTTCAAGAAAACTCAATGAGCTGATGATTAAACAAACACATCCTAGTGATAAGCTAAGTATAAAACTAAAAAATGAAGCATGTATGAAGGAACCAAGTCATGCTGCTTGTAAAATATGTTTAAATACCAAAGTGGATGAAGAGGATTTTCCTAGAATGCAAGCATCCAATGAATCTACATCATAACCTTCCAAGGACAATAGAGGAGTCAAACAACCTAAGAAGATATTCAGGCAACCTAATGCAAGGAAGATTCCAAGTAAGTTCTTTGGCTATTGTTTTTCTTGCTATGGTTTTGGAAATAGAGCTAGAGAGTGTAAATGGCTTAAGGTAAATGCACAACATCCATGGAGGGACTACAAACCTGAGTCTGAGAAGAATAAAATATGTTTTAATTTCCATGAAAGAGGTCATGAGGCTAGGTGGTGCTTGGAAGAGCCTAAAGATCACTCTTGTACAAATGAATCTTCTAGAAACAATCATCTAATCATTTGTTTTAAATGCTCAAATAATAGACACTATGCCAAACAATGTGCTTATCAGAAGAAGGAAGAGAATAGAGGAAAAATCCTGTAGACTCTGGAAAGAAGAAAATGAAATGGGTATATAGAATCAAGGCAGAAAAAATAGAAGTCAAAGAAGAAAAGAAGGGAAAGAAAGTTACATGGGAAGATGAAGTAGAAAATCAGGAATCCAACATAGACAAGGAAACAATAAATGTTGACAAAGGAAAGAAGAAGGAAGACAAGCTAGTTGCAAACAATGAATAATTTCTTCCTCAACCAGTATTAGAGAAAATTCAACATATGTGTCTCTCAGAATTCACTTAAAATAAGGACTCGATGAAAGAGATGCATCTAAAGAGACCGACATGAGAACAAGAACAAGGAAAGAGAAAACTAAGTCATCATGTTGTTTTTATGACTTCTTGTTATTATGACATGAGAAAAGAAGCATGATATACTTTCTCTAAGATTCTAGGAGGTATTTACTCATGGATGAAGCATTGTTGTATCCTTGCAAGTTCTAGTACCTTAAAATCACATGTGAATTTTTCACCTGGATAGTGATAGAGGCATCTTCCAATATACCAATGGGAATGGCCCTAGTATTATTTACCATATACAACACATTCAAATATGGATATAATTATGTTCTTCCCATTTGGATTCATGCATCCAATTTCAGAACATTGAATTTTGTGCATGTGTCAATAAGAATTTTACTCACAAAACAACCATTAATTACTACATCCATTGTTATCTCCTTCTAAAATTCATGGTCATGTGGTGTTGAATTTGCATGAATGATCCGGCACTTACATTCAATCCTTACACATGGTAATTTCTTGCATAACCATTCTCATAGCAAAGGAATGATATTCTCCTTCCTTAGCATCCTACACACTTCCATAAAATCATCAACATATTTATGTGGAAGATTAGTTACCCTTGCACATTCTCTCTCGCTTTCTTTCTCATTCAAGTACTATATTTCACCTTGCAGTTATCTTACAACACCCATAGTTTCTGATATACCTCCTTATGATGAGGAACATCTAGGTATTTAACATGGATGACCTATTCTCTATTCATAAGAGGCTATTCCTTTATATGCTCACGCATGTGCACCACTTTATGTGAGTAGTAACTATCATAAGTTGGATTTAAAGATCAATTATCTTCTTACATGCCCATTATTTAGGCTTCACACGATCTACCTTAATCATTCCAGTGCCTTTGTACTTATTTTTTTCTTGTACACATATACTCATAAAGGTATGGAAAATCTTCAACCGTATGTTCCTTTCCATAGTATGCATATACCATATTATTAGCGAACTCACACCGATAATGATCTGGTGATCCATAAGTATAATATTTCCCACATGTGAACCTTCCTCTACCATCATGACCACCTGGTCCAATATCCACCTCAAAATCCACCATTTCCATTATTGTGCGTCTCATTGGTCTTTCCTTATTGCTCCTAAGAACTACTTTCCATAGTGGTATGGAACCACCTAGTATCACATGCTTCATGAATATGGTCAATCACATGTTATTCATCCGTATCATGAGTATGTGTGTCAAAATCTTAGAGTACATAGAGATGCTCTTTTGTGTCACGTGCTAAAAAAGTTGACAATTCCTAACATCATGATTCTTGTGGAAAATATCACAAGATGTCAACAATGTGCATGTACTCCATTTTAGGAAGCTATCCTTTGTATGTCCCTTAACCTCATAATATATACACCACAACCCACCGCACGTCTCATGCACCGAGTTGGCGAGATAATTTCTCCATCTATGTAGACATGGTTACTATCCACGCCTTGAGGAAATGACTAACACATGTGTTAATGATCCTAACTAATTTTGGATGTAGATCTTCCTCCAACACCTTGCGTGGATCAATAAATGTTTATGAGAAAATGCTCTTCTAAATGGTGTCAAAAATATACTTGTGAACCACTTTGTGTATACGACTACGATCAATATCATAAGATAATTTGGACAATAATGTGTTTTAAACTACACATCATACTCCCTCACACTTTCAGATAAGCCTTGTTTGATGTCCTTTAGTATGATAATTATTTTTTGTTCAAACTTTGGAATGTGAAATTTATGTAAAAAATAAGTACACCACATCATAATCCACCACAATCTGGTATGGATCATATTTTATATAATAACTATGTGGACACCCTTGAAGTGTGGTGGAAAAATGACTTGCATTCCTATCATAGGATGTTATCTCTTTATCCCTCCATAATAAATCACACTTATGCACGTGCTCAACTGCATCTTCGACACCCCTATACTATGGTAAGTGAAGTGACATCTCAAAGAAGAAATGAGGTGTTTTTTACTGTTTTGGTTGCTAAGGCTGCAATGGTTGTTGGGGAGGCTATTGTGGTGGTGGCCCATGTCCTAAAGTGGGACCATATATTGAGCTTGATCTTCCACTAGGATTTACTCTACATGGTGGTGTCTTGAGCTTCCCGAGCCTCCCGTCATGATTCACGGTCTTTTAGATGAACTTATTTATGTTCCAGTAGTCATGCTAAAATAGAAACTAACTATTTGTTTTATATCAACACCTATAGGATTTATTCTAATGGGTTACATGTCAATTATTTGTCTTGATGATGTTCCCTGTGAAAATACCCCCAAACATACTCATTCAAAACAATATGATTACTACGCTAAAGACGAGCACATTATTAATCTATTTCCATTCTTGAGAAGAAAATAAAATATGTCAAGCTGATTATCCTTCCCAATGTGGATATCCTCATTTCTCACCTTCACTATGATTCTCTTCTATAACTAACTCTAGATTTAGAACACCTTGCATAAGGGATAGGTAGCTAGGTTAGGTCGATGCGCACCCATAGTTCTCACTCTCTCCTCGACGTACTCTCATCAGATGTATATGGGTCCTCTCTAATACACTTTCCCAATGTTGGGAGGACATGATTATGTGGTTCATCACCTTCTATGGGGTTCTCATGAATTCCTCCAGGTCATCATTCTTCTAGACCTCGTATTGCATCAACTACCCTCTATCACGCATCATTATGCTTGAGCCTAATTTCCTCCCTTTGTCTTTCTTCTTCTAGGGCTGCCACCATCCTTCCCAAACCTACTTCCTAACCCTATGGACCATTGGGTTTTATCCTATCATAGGTAAATTATCTATTTCCAATTAAATACTCAAGAGTTGTGCATAGATAAGATCCCCTTGGCTCACATAAAAACTAGACCTCTTCTTTCTCCTGGGAAAGAGTATATTGAAATAAGATACTCCAAGGTATATCTTCTCATCACACATTCCCACCAATAATATAAATCTCTAGTCCATGGCTCATCCAAGTTAGAGAGTATCTCGATAGTCTTCTTGTCTCCATACCTACTTTCTACTAATCCAGACACCTTTGTTAACCGCGTAAGCCGATAACCACCGGTATAATTCTATTGGGAAACAACTTAAGAAAATCTCATACAATAATTCATAGATATTATATTCCACCCACTTTCACACATAAAAATCAGGTCTAGTGCTATATCTCGAGTGAACACATCCTTTCCTCCATATATCCATTTCTTAATATTATCTAAGGACAATTGGAACACCATCTACATGTAACATCCTGGTAGGAAAATAAAAAAGTGTTCCTAACAATAGAACCAAAATTTAGTATTTTTATTACCCAATATAGATATGCACATTGACACTTCATCTAGACAAGTATGAAAGCTCATCCAATGCATGCGTAGTGACTAGGTCCCTCTGTTTTTATTAACAAGATGTTAGCATGCATGTTCAAGAATCAAAACTAGAATAATCATACATATAATAAAAACATCATTTCATGATAGCTCAAAAACATATATAATAAGGAAATTACTCATAGATAATGAATATTAAGATCTGAATACCCATCAAGCCATGTTCAGACATAGAGATATTTGCAATCCATACACAATTGTCCATTATAACAATAATTCATAACATAACATAGAAGTTGAATACATTACAATCCATCACATTAGTGCACTAGACCATGTGTGTAGATAGAGTACCATCACCGGTATACAATAAGACCTTTCATAATGAACACACACTCCTTATACCTCTAACTAACACTTCTTTGCACTCTCACTAACACTAACTAAAAAAGGACACATCACCTATATTTATACTTGGTGGGGACTTACCCTTCACCAACTACATCCACCTTCCTAATAATAAGCATGTTTATAATAAATTACATGTTTTTCTATTTCTAATTTATATCATTGAAGTTATAAATATATTTATTTAATTCCTATTATCATCCCATTCCATGCGTTGTCTTCATCTTTTGTCTGCATGTGATTTATTATCCTTTTATTGACCGCTACATCATCTTTTTTTTTCTATTTACGTACTTTACTTGAGTAGCACTCCAACCCTTATTTTCTATTTTTAGCCATGTCTAGAAAGGAGGCTAATTATTTTATCCTCTATATGCATATGCGTAACCTTGCATACTAACCTATTCATCTGTGGTGTATGCACCTATGCACACTAGCCTTCTCTTTATTTCTCTTATTGTGCACTTTCCCCTGCGCACCATTCATCTCATGCATGTGACTAGTACTTAGCTATTATATCAAACCAACAAAACTTCTCCTATTTATAATTTTGGTGTATATAAAAGGTTTGGATATCTAGATGAAGAAAACATTTTGAGTTCTTTAGGATCTTTTCTATATGATGATGGATATGATTCTTTCTATGAATCATATGTGTATACTAAAGTACACCAAACCATGAAAAACATGCAGTGGAAAGGTAAAGGAATTGGGAAAAATGAACAAGGATGTCTTGATATGATCTATTATACAAAAAATATTTATAGATATGGTCTTGGGTTCTATACATTTTAAAGGTCATCAATACTTCTTGATTTCTCGATTAGTGGTGAGGACACTAACTTTGATGATGAGATAGGTTCCACACATAGGATATTTGATAACATGGTTGAAATAAAGATTTTTATTGAAAATATCTCCATCAATACCATTGACTTCCAAATTATCTATCCAAGACTAATAAGTCAAGATCAACTAAATCATGTCTCCATGGACCTCTTTCAAAACAATGAGGCCATTGAAGAGTTTCTTGGGACTCGGGATCCCATCCCCCTTTCTGATCACAAGAAGGGATTCAATATTGACCTTGATGTAATTTATTAACTTGGAAAGGAACTAGAGTACATTAGTCTTAAACAAATGAAAAATCAAATCTCCCATAGTGAAAACCTCATTGAGGTGCTATTGGAGAAAAACAAATATAAAAAAATGAAAAATAGTAAAAAGAAAAGGGACATATCTCCTAGTGAAAACATTTATGAGGCACTAGAGAGAGGGGAATCTCATTCATCATCAACTAAATATTTACATCAACCAATGACATCCTTTTTAAAAAGAGATACATCTAAAATGTTGGTGGAGGAAACAATAGACATTAACATCGGCACACCAGAGTAGCCGAAGATTTTACAACTTGGAGCAAGTATGTCAAATGAAAAAAATTATAGTTCACGACACTCCTTGTGGAATTTCAAGATATTTTTGCATGGACCTAAAAATATATGCTAGGATTAGATCCATCTCTTGTAGTACACCAAATTTTGGTACAAATGGATGCAAAACCTGTCGAGAAAAAATTGAGGAAGATGCATCCCAAAGTTGTATTTCTTGTCAAAGATAAACTTCAAAAAAATTGGAAGCAAGCTTCATTCAACCAATAGATTATTCCACGTGGATTTCAAACATCATACCTATGGAAAATAAAACTTTGGGCATCAAAATATGTACAAATTTTTGTGACATCAATAAGGAATGTCTAAAAGATGACTTCCCTTTACCAAACATTGATATGATCGTGGATTCAAAAATGGTCATGAAATGCTTTCCCTAATGGAAGAATTTTCTGGCTATAATTAGATTCAGATTGCAGAAGAAGATCAACATAAAACAATGTTCATTACACCATGGGGCACATTATGTTATAAGGTCATGCCTTTTGGCCTAAAAATGTAGGTGCTACATATCAAAGAGTGATGACAGTCATATTTCATGATATGCTACATGATATCATGGAAGACTATGTAGATGACATCCTAGAAAAGTCTAAAACATGAGTGGATCATATGGTCGTATTACGATGTATCTTTGAAATATTGAGCTAATAAAAATTCAAACTTAATCCAAAGAAATGTGTGTTGATGTAACATCAGGAAAATTAATAGGATTTATTGTTTCATGGAGAGGCATATAAGTATACCCCGCAATGGTCAAGGCTATCATTGAAATTACTCCTCCTGAAAATCTCAGGAAACTATGAGGTCTTCAAGGAAATATCCAATCAATCAGAAGGTTCATTCCATAGCTGGAAGATAAGTGTCACCACTTCACTAAATTACTAAAACACGATGTAAATTTTCAATGGAACCAAGAATTTCAAGATTCTTTTGCTAAGTTAAAATAGTATCTATCAATTCCACCGAGTTCTCATGCCACCCATATCAAATAAACCCATTCTTCTCTACAAATCTACTACAGAAAATACAATATGAGAATTTCTCACACAACATAATAATCAAAGACAAGAGAAAGAAGTTTAATATCTTAGTAGAATAATTGTTGATCACGAGATCAAATATTCATAGGTTAAGGAAGTGTGTTTAGCAGTAGCTTTTGCATTTCATAAACTACACCCCTATTTACTCAATCACAAAACCAAACTAATTAAAAAAGTAGATCCTCTTAAATGTATACCATCAAAACCCATTCTCATACGTAGAATGTCAAGCTTGGTTTTTCCACTTAGTGAGTTTGATATCAATTTTTTTAGTAAAAATCAATCAAAGGACAAGATATAGAAGATAAACTTGTTGGGACACCTCTACTAGGATCGGAACCTCTTCATTTCAAATTTCTAGATGAAGAAATTTTATATGTTGATATAATTCCTTCTTGGACCCTATTCTTTGATGGATATTGTAATGTCCATGGATCAAGAGCTGGTATTTTACTCATCACACCAAATGGAAATGTTATTCCAAAATATTTCTGCTTGGCCTTCCCTACACAAACAATATTACAAAATATGAATCCCTCATAGTTGGTTTGAAAATTGGCTATATCATGGAATCTCAAAGAGTTGGTAGTGTTTGGTGATTCACTTTTGATCATCAAACAAGTCACAAATGAATACCAGGTAAAATATGAAAAGATCATTCCTTAAAAACTCATGGTGGATAGCCTTAGAGGTTACTTTCATTTGATCACATTTGAACAAGTTCCTCACCTTCAAAATAAATCAACAGATGCTATGGAAATTATTAGATATCTTCTTGATTTCAACACCCATTAAACACATACCGAGTTTCTGGTTGAACATCTTCTAGTTCCATCCTAATATTTTTCTCGAGTCAACCATGGTATGTGAGATAGTTGGTCATGATAAAATTTGGTATCATGAAATTTATACTTTTGTCCATGACCACATTTATCCCAAAAACATGAACTCTCAAGATAAACGAGCCTTAGAAAAACATTCTTCACACTATACCATACTCATAAATACCCTTTATCAAAGAGGTTATGATAGAAGTCTATTAATATTTCTCAACCAAGATGAAGTGATCCAAACCTTATAAGAGGTACATGTTAGTATTTTTGGAGCACATACAAGCGACATGGTTTTAGCAAAGAATATATTACACATCGATTGTTATTGGCTGGCATGGAGTATGATGCATGAAAAATTGTTAAGAAGTGTGTAGATTTCCAAATACATGGAAATATCATTCATACACCTTCTCAATCCTTACAACCAATCATTACACATTTTTCTTTCTCTTGATGGGGGATCAAACTTATAGGAAAAATCAACCCCACCTCATCTGATGGCCATAAGTTCATTATCACTGCCACAAAGTATTTTACCAAATGGATAAAGGAAATTACTCTCACCTATGTTACTGGTAGTAATATTTACAAATTCATATTAAATCACCTTATTTGTCTCTTCACCATTCCATCTTCCTTTTTACAAATAACGGTAAATAATTAAAAATAAAATGTTAAATCCTTAGCCAAATGATTTAACATTTACCTTTGTTGGTCCACCCCTTACTATCCCTAATGTAATGGATAAGATAAATATTGCATCAAGATATTAAAACTCATAATGAATATTTTTTGACAAGCATGGTTGTAATTGGAGTACCCATGTCTATCCTTCCCTTTAGGCCTATCATACATCCTTTCGTACTCCAACAGGATCCACTCCATTCTCACTTATGTATGGATATGAAGTTGTATTACCTATAAATTTATAAATTTCATCACTCCATGGATCCCTCAAACATATGATTAAAGAATATTACTATCGATAAGATTTATTTACTAAGATTGATCTCTTTGATTAAAATAGGCTCAATTCTTTGGAACATCTCAAAGTGTATCGGAAGAAAATTCATGGTACCTACAATAAGAAGATCAAACCATAAAAATTTGAGGTCAGTGACCTTGTTCTAAAATAAAATAAAAATAATACAACCAAATATTGGGACAAGAAAGGAAAATTTGAACCAAATTGGTTGGGTCCTTACCTTATCACTACAAAATTTGGATCTGGTGCATATAAGCTATCCACTCAAGATGGTAAAGATCTTAAAGAACCTATGAATGTGATTCATTTGAAGATATTTTATTCCTGATCCATATATACATACCTCTTATGTTGGGGAAATTTTAGCACATTCACTTATATAGTTCCTCCATCCTATCCATCTTATTGTTTCATCCCAAACTAGTTATGTCGCTTTTCTTACACGGTTGGAGAGTGCATAAATTTTCATTCTATATAATTTTTCTCACATCCATCCCTTAGTATTTATAAGCCTTTATGTTCTTGTGTATACTTGGGTGGGTCCTGGATCACCTAATTACATCTCACTGGTTATTACCGTTAGATCAAAAAATCACAAAAACATTTAAATAATCCAACAAAACTCAAAAAATCAAGTAATCCGAGAAAAATAAAATCATCTAAATCCAAAAACATTTAAATAATAAAATAATCCTAAAAATTTACAAAACACATCAAAAATAAAAATCAATGTAACTCAAAAAATAATTTTTTTAACTCTTATCCTAGTGATTGTTTCACCATCTTATGACTATCAAAATAAATCATCTCACCCTCGCATGTATCCTTTCTTGGGAAATTAAAATCAATATTATCCCTTGTGTGTAACATCTCTTAGGGAAGTCTCAAATCTCATTTTCTCCCTTACATGCATCCTTTCTCGTGGGATGTTATCCAAAATTACCCCAAGTTATTTCAAGCTTTAACAACTTTAAAAATGGACTTAGCCATTTTTAAAGGTCTATAACAGTCAAACGACCATCAAATTACACTTCCCAAATTCACTAGCCATTGGTATTTGAAAACCCATAGGATACTTAGGTTTAAAACATTGGTGGGTTTTATGTTTAAAAATCCGCGGAACAAAAGATCTCAGTCAAAGACTTAGGCACATTTTTCTTAAACCCACAGGACATTGGAAAGCTGAAATGCAAAATAAGTAGAAAAGAGCTACATGGTGTCATTTCATTAGTTTGACTTTCAAAAATATGACATTTGCAAAGGCTCCTCCAACCAGATCCAAGCATGAAGAAAAATACTAACAAGACTAACAACATTAAAGCATGGAGCTTTCCTATTGGCTCATGTTTTGCGTTTGTTAGCGGAGACTATTTAAAGCATGAAAATGCATTAAGGTATGGAGATTCCTCAATGGATAAGGGTTCACAGATGTCAGAGGTTGGAGACTACTAAATAATTGACATGTAAAATGTGTGGAGCCTTTCTATTGGCTCGCATTTCGCATTTGTCAGTCAAGAGGTAAATTGTGAAGAAACGCTCCCATTTATTATTGGCTCACGTTTCTAAGGGTTTGAAAGGATCTGAAATATGGAGCGTGGAGCCTTTTCATTGGTCCACATGTCATAGAGACTAAAAATTCAAAGGATAGTCGATACATGAAGGAATGTGGTAGAGTTTTATTGGCTCGTATTTTCATAAAGGCAGCCCGCAAAAGGTAAAAAAGCAAGGACATATGACAAGCTGAGAAGTAAAACCTGAAATTATGACCCAATGAGGGGATGAAACTTGGAAAAAGTGAAGCAAGAACATGTGATAGAGGCCAATCCCTGAACCAATCAAAGGTTGCCACATGTCAATTTCTTGTGCCTCCCGATAGGCAAATCTTCAAATGGCCATATCTTTTGAACCCCTACTCCAAATTAGACAAAATTTATACCGTTGGAAATATATCATCGAGATATTCAATTTGACATCATCAAAATATGATTTTGGTGGGTCAAAATGAAAAACACAACTTTAAGGGGTAGGAGAATACTATTTTGCATGTAAACGGTCAAATCAGACAGCCCAACCACCAGACTTGATGAAGCATGGCTCTATTTGCTTCTACAGGATGGAATTGACATAGTAATGGCTCTGTGAAGTGCCCATGTGCTTTGCAGAGGTCTTTAAGATAGATTTTCGGTGGTTGAAGACTAAAAGACATCCCCTTTCTTCTCTCTCCTCTTCTCTTTCTTCCTTCTTTTTCATTGGAGCTATATATTGTAAAAATATTTCATGATAAGGGAAGACATTCAAAACTGCAATAGAACTTTGTAAAATTTGTTCCAAAGAAGTTGTGAGCCATCAAACCTCCATTTTTGGCTTGGAAATGTGTTCTTGTGCCTTCCTTTGTAAATGTAATGGTCTGTGCATACTTTTATTGCAATAAATCTTGTTTTGTGACACATTTGTCTATCCTTGCTCATTTTAGCTACAACCTTTCCTTTATTTTTATTATTGCATTATGTTGTGCATGTATTTCTCCTTACAAGTTCATTATGTTGTGTTTCATGTGAGAATAGATGGTAAATGAAGCTTTGGTCTGTGTCACTTGTGTCTAGCCTTTCCCTTCTCCATTTCCTTCTCTTTCCCCTCATTAAATTATCTCTCACCTCCTTTTCTGGTGCTATCATTACCTTTTAGCTTAGGATTTCCCTTCATGCATCTTTCTAACCCTATCTCTCTCTCTCTCTCTCTCTCTCTCTCTCCACAGTCCCTTGGCATGGTTAGTTTAGGATTAGTTAGTTACATTTTCTTTTCTAGGAGTAGGAGTAGTTTAGCATTAGATTAGGAGGAGGAACCAACCTTCTATGGAGGTCTATCTCAAGTAGCAAGTCCCACAACTTAGAGATAGTACCCATGTTGTCTCATAATTCTTGGTCTTTCATGATCATATTCAGAGGTGCAATTTTGAGATCCAATAGGGGAAAAGACCTATTTAATCTTAGATCAATCTTCAATAAGGATCCAACAAAAGAGTGCCACTTGACCCCAATCTTTCGGTCTAATCTAATCCCCTTACATGAATCCTTGCTTGGGGGCATCTAAATCTACGTAATCATCATTTTGGAATACATTATCAAAATAGTTAATTTTCTTTATTTATAGTTGTGTTTCATTGTTTTTATTATTTCTTGACCAATTACACATATTTCGTTATTATCTTGGTTCATTTATATCTATGGTGCATACTTTTATTGTTTAAATTGGGTTTTTTTACTTCCTATATTTTATTTTTCTTTATACTAATTATAAGTATATTGTTATCATATTGGTTCATTTACAACCTTGGTGCATACATCTACTATGTATATTGGGTTTGTTTCATTTTTTCTCTTTTTGTTTGTTATGTGTGTGTGTTTTTTTATGCACATAATGGGTTAAACATTACAATTATTTCATAATCATGGTGTTAAATCCATTTATGCAACAAAAAAATAAGGTTGATCTCAAATAAAATATCTAATTGAATCTTAATCTATGTGTAAAATCCCTCCCACCATTCTTATAATCATTCTCAAATCACATTCCTTCTCATCCCTCCTATCAAATGGTTGTCCATTGCTTTGTTGTGTCACCCATCCACTTGAGGGGGAAATCCCTTAGCATAATCCATACTCACCTGGGAATCCAAATGGTTCACCAAGGAAAAGCAAGCCATCCACCATATTTCCATGTCATTTGATCATCTAACCTACATGTGTCTAGTATCTTTAAAATGCTATAACTTAGTAATAACTCTTTAAAGAGGGACAAATTTAAACACCCTAAAAACATACCTATTCATATCACTTGCACAATGTGCCAAATTCGTTATAGAATGCAATTTAGACCATTATCTTCCCACATTCCACTAGAAATCACTCACATCCCATTAAGAATATAATTTAATTAATTCTATTATGCATAAATCATACACTCACACCCCTTGGCTAATTTAATTAGATATTTAAATAAATAATATCTAATTATCCACTCATCTCCACTTCACCATCCAACTCACTCAAGTTGAACTAGCTCACTCCACTCAAGTTCTAGAACCCTACAAAGGTGGAAGCAAAATATTCACGTATAACCACCTTTTTGAATAAAATCAAAATCCAACTAAATATTCATTTCCCCTTAAATGAATATTCAAACCATCTAACTGCATAGACCAAATAAACTTGCTAATTCAAGAAAATGCATTCATTTACTTGCAACTCATTCAAATCTTGATCCACAATCCATGACCTCTCCTTCACAATTCATTGCTTGGAAGATTTAAGAATTTGCAGTGATACTATGCCGATTTCCACTATAATTCACATACCAAAAGGTTGTCCATTTGATCATCCATCACTCGTAGCAATTTCCTCTTCCATTTGGAAACAATTTTGGATCATCCATAAGAAAATCATCCAAAAATATCCCAAAAGGGTGGTACTCCATTCTACTCTTCAACTATCTCATTCAAGGTTGTAGGAGAAATCTAAGGAAGGTTTGCCTTATTTTTATTTACTTATTTATTTAAGTTTTCCTTGTATAATTTTTTTAACAAATGTTTCAAAAAATGTCCCAATTTTTACGGGCCTTTTTTAGATGTTTAATTTTGGGTCGTGAAATCATGGGCATGAAATTAATAACATCTATAGTTACAATTCATATATTTTCATGTATTTTATAGGAATTAAACCCTATAGTTTTGATATGGTCATATTCTTCTATGTTCAAGACATGGTCGGCCTTCCTAGACAAAGTTATCCTCATAAATTTCTCATACATGGTCAAATTTTTCCTTTGTTTCTTTTTTATTAAGGTTTTCCAAAATAAATATTATCATGTTAGTATTTTGGGTCTCTTTATTTTAAATTTAAGTTGGTTTTAATCTAAAATGTTCTAAATTTGATATATTGTCACGATATAAATAAAAAAATAAAACTAATTTAAAGTGGGGCCTCTTTTAAGATCAATAATGTCTCCAAATACCCAAAGATCAATTACAAAATCAAGTATATATATGATTAATATTACATTGAAAATTTGAATCACATATATTGTGTACATTACCTCTTGTGTTATTTGGCTATATGGAATCACATGTAGCATTACATTTTTCTGTCACATGTTCTCACACACTTGTAAGGAGGGATAATTAAATTATTTTAAGTCCTTTTTGGAGTAGTGTTATGTAGGTAGTTCTCAAATAATTAGAGGGTTGAGTAAGCTTAGATATTAAATTCATACCCATTTTAGGCTCACATGGAGTAGATGAATCTATGGTTTTGATAAAGAACAAGTCCTAAATTAACTACAAATTTGAGATCATGGACAACTAGATAAACAATTATACTCTTAAATCATAGATGAAGATTATGTAAAATATATGATCTAGATAAATTTCATAAAGGAAAAATCCATCCGTACATGAAAACATTACCCAAGTTCCTTTATCTAAGTTATGTGATCTCATCCTACTTGTATTTTCAAATCCCCATAATTTCAAAATATATTAATGACACTTTACATAACCCTCAAATCACTACCACTATATTTCAGTAATAAATAGGTACAATGTCATCTAACCATAATAACCTAATTTGTAAATTCTTTATTTATATAACCTAATATTATAAATTTTTTGTATTTATTTGAACATGAATATAGAATATGTAATTATATATTAGTATTTTATGTAATTTTCATTCTACATCTTCTTTATAATAATTAATTAATCATAATTATACTAAACCTTTATTTTCATTTCATTTTGGTGAACTCAATTTTTATTCAAGTACATTAACCTAGGGATTTGTTTCTTATCCCTAGGATTTATTCTATTTTACCTATGGTTTATGAATTTATATCTACTTCAATGATAGTAGGCATCCACATAATATGATTTTAATTTATCCTCTTTAAACTAATCATGACTCTCGTACCTAGTTAGAAAACCTCTCTTCAGTTTTACTATTCATAAGACTTATAAGAAAAACACAAGACTGGTTATTAATCTTCCAAAATCCATAAGAATGTGTACTACCCCCACCTATCTTAGATTCCAATTATTTTGAAAACTCTATATACCTTTATGGTTGGGATGTGATCCCTACCAATGAATCCATTCTGGCATAGACATGATCCTACCTAATGTTTCTAAACCAAATCATGTTATGTGTATAAAATCAAATAGTCATAATATTTTTTTGGTAATAATGGAAATTTTATATTTTAAAAATAATGATAATATTTTTATAGACATGTTTCTTATACAAATAATAATGTCACTTCTAATTTAAAAATCATAATGTGTTACATCAAACTAATGATTTTTTAGAACACCATATAAATGTATCTTATGAAACTGATAAATATTTGAATTCATATGGTATAAATCCACCTATTTGTCATAATATTTGTTTTTATCCTCCTAGCATCAATCCTCTTTGTACTACATCTTCCCAAATTGTTAGTTTCCCAACCAAGAAATTACAATACATGATGCAAGCCATAGATGAATTGTAAAATTAAGGTTAAAATATTATGATTATCTTTCAATTCATTTACAAGTTGGGTAATAGTTACAATGAAAAATTCCCATATATAATTAATATGCCAAATTTAATCTTATTCATAGGACAAGAGGATGCTTCACAACACATTGATAATTTTTATAAATTACTACAATTGTATGTGTATAATGATAGGATTTTACTTAAGGCCTTCCCGCATAGTTTCCCTCGTATGGATGTAATATGGTTTTATGATTTACCTAGTGTTCACATTGGTAGTTATCCACTACTAAAAGATCTCTTCCTTATTTATTTCCAATTATTTCCTAGTACCCATTATCATTTTGAGTATTTGGAGTAACCTCTCAACATCAGAAAATTCTATCCAAGTTTTTTTCACATAATTCACATCTTTATTACACAAATATTTATTCAATAAAACTTATATAAAACTACATATTTTTTAAGGTTTAACAACATTTTAACATATTAATTTTTCTAAGGTTTGATTCATTAAAACCCAAATTTCCCACATAATTTCTTAATTATGATAATTTTATTTTATTCTATGTCAACAATTTTGAGTCATTAAACATATGGAAAAGATAAATATGCAATTAAGAAAAAGGATCTTAATAATTCTATTATACACGGTGATGCCAATACACCTAAAAATCACTCCCACAAGTTATTTTATAGTAAAATTATTAAGATAAATAGTACATGACATAAAAAAACAAAATAATTTGATACGATATTCATTTCCATCACATTAATGAACATGATTAAAAAGTGTTAAAATTTACATGATCATAGAAAACATCTAACTTGTGAGTGTGTTATATAAAAGGAATAGAAATATGATAAAGAGAATAAGGAGCCAAAATATCATAATAAATTTTATAGGTTATTACACAACCTACATAATTATAAATAATTAATGAGGGTACCACCTCTAGTAAAAGAGGATCCTTCAATTTAAGGTATTGCGATGATAAGAAATGATTTGATCCCTTTTTAATACAAGCATCAATCAAAAATGAAAATTGCAATAAGGTGACAATTAATAGAGAGAAATAAAACAACACATATGACCTTTCTCTAGTTGAACCAACATGGTATGAAAAAATATTATACAAAAATATATACCATTTAAAATTTTTATTAAGACATCAACATATAAACCGATATCAGCAAAGTAGGATCTAAAGCTACATATACAATATTTCAAGTATTAGATAACATCAAGGACTTTTATTCTATCTTGGGACAACATTGGTTGATACAAATGGAAGAAACTATTGATATCCATGATGATCACATACATTTTTACATGATGGAGGAATTATTTATACTAAATGAGAAAAATCTTCAAATACCCCTATAAAAGAGGAAGCTTTAAAAAGGTTAAAAAAATTAGATAAATTATTTAATATCCCTAAGAAAGAGAAACCAAAGAAAGAATCAAAAATATTATTGATCAATAGAGATAAAAACATATAACTCTTGAGTAAAAATAAAATAATGGATATTATGAAAGTTCAATCAACACGCATTGAGAAAGAGAAACCACCCCAAACAAATCTTGTTACACTTGAGAAATTTCATGAAGTGAAAGTATTACCTCATATAAATGAGAAATTTTATCCTATTACAATAGAGAAATTTAGGAAGAAAAAATAAAGAAAGGTGAGCTAATGTAAATGGGTGATAAACCACACCCACTAGATGTTATTCTATGTGATTATATGTCTTGTCAATAAACAAACAATTGCACATCACACAGTCAAGAGTTGAGAATAATGCCATATAATAAACAACTAGGAAAGACACTTAAATGAAACAATAGAAAGTAAATAGACAAGGTCAATTATATACTGATACAAAATTATATCAAAGTTTCTGAAATTGGACTTACAATTGATGAGAAAATTTTAGTATAAAATATACAAGCTATGTTAATATATATGATGATCCATAAGTTGATCTATCATTTGATGATTTAGAACAATATAAAAACATTCTAATAAGTTAGTGACCTCACAATCACATTTTAGAGCAATTAATCATCAATGACTATTGAAATACTAATAATAAAAATATAATTAAACAATTAAATCATGATTTTAAACATTTCATACATGAAATAAAAAATAAATTATAACATGCATAACAAGATAAACATAATAACATGAATGAATCATATATATCATATATTATAAAAATTGTTATACATTATGATCAAGTACATAATGGTAATATAACTACCACTAGGATCATTCTTGTTAGATGAATAAATGTATAAATTCCTATTAATATGAATTTATATATAATCCAAAAGACTCAAATCAGCTTGAGATCATGAATGCACTTGACCCTAAAACTATTGATCCTTATTCATGGATAACTAGGCATGTAATTTAGAGTTATCCTATTGGAGAAACACTAACTGATCCAAAAGTACAACATTTAGTACATCATCAAGAGGTAGAGGTGATGCCTTTATATATTTTCAAGATAAATTATCAAACACAATAACTCCACCTCATCACAATTGATGGCCTCATAAACATAGGATATAATATTCCTCACAATAAGATCAAATAAGGGGGTAAAAATACTTTCCTCCTCTATAGGCCACTAAAACCACCATCCTTGATTTCATATAATTATAAGTAAGATGATGAAATTTATCCTTTATGATAGAGGCCAAAATAAGGGTAACTACAAACAAGTGTATAAATTAAAAATTACTAATATTTACACGTTTATATAAACACAAAAATAGAAATTGAAATAATCAAGATAATTGAAATAAAAAAATTCATATATAGATTGATCTCCATTGGACCAAGAAGAATCGAGATATCTAGGAAACACCCAATGCTCCCATATCAACCATGAATAATGGATCCTAATGGATTGTTATCCAAAATAATTTTTAGGATGTTGTGTACCACACATTACCGACAAAAAAATTATAAATATACTCATTTAGAACAATTTAATCATTATCAATAAGTTCAAAAGATATGGGAGATGCATGATCTTCTAATGTACACACATAAAAATACACCTCTTAGTTATGGTTTAGACACCCGATTTTACACAAAAATTACTATTACATCATGATTTTTAATTTTGTTATGTATGCGAGTTTTAAACAATGAAACAAGAATTTAGTGGCATCATTACTTTGTTGAATTACTCTTGGTACCTTGATTGGACTCCAATTCATACTATTTTCCCTCTTCGATTAGATTTTGATTATTATCACATAAATATCTAACATATTTCTTTTAAAATTTACTTTTATCTAACCTCGTTCCAAGATTGTACAACAACTTCAAGACCATACATAGGGTCTTGAACATTGCGTATGGTATTGGATCCTTTTATTTCTCACTTATCTTCTTTTCATAGGTTCACTTTTTACTCTTTTATCTTTTGGTTTATATCCTTTAGGTCATCCTTTCTCATAACTAAGGTCTTAATTTCAAAATAATAACTCATATATATACAATTCTAACCTAAGCATTTATTATCTAGTAATCACCTATCTATCTATAAATTTTTGAGCTAAGAAAAAAAAGACTGCATACACAACATAGGAGGGCATAATTTTGAAGTTTCCATTTGCACACAAGGGTTTCTATTAGGAAGAAGTAACATATCTTGTTATCAATGTTGAGGCACAAGGGATAACCTAGTTTAAGGGATATCTACATACAACCTTACACAAATAACTAGGAGAACTACATTAGTTCTGAAATATAGTGCAATGCTCAATGATTCAAAAATGAGGTGACTAATGAAATCAGTATATCTGAAGCATTTTCATCTTAATTTCAGATATATAGATTTCTTGAGTAGGTTGCAGGATATATATGTTTTGTTTTGCAAGTTTTAAGTGTGACATCTAAGGTTTCATGTAAAGTTAAAGGTATCAAATAGTGATAAACAATGACATAGAGTGACACTGGAAGTTACATATTTTGACTACCTAGATGTATAAGAAAATGTTATTTGGTTAGAATTGTACGATATAGTTTTGACCTATTTATATAGTCATTACCTAATGGTTATAAAACTCTATAAATTTTCCGTTCTATCTTTTATAATCTACCCTTTCCTAGATTAGTCATCAATACATCCTAAATATGTTTGGAACCAACAAAGTGCCTCTTTTCCATCTTGTTTGAGCTTAAAATGGTATGTGATTGATTGTATAGTTGATTGATATTATATAAGTTGTCAATATGAGTTATTTTAGTAGTGTGATATTTGTTATATTATTGGAAATAAAACCTAATTAATTATTAAGTTGACATAAAATTTAATTAAGGGTTAAATTTTTGGTGAACCCAATTTTGATCAAACCCTTCACCTAATCTAGGATCTTATTAGTTTCTTGTGTATTAAGCATATTAACCTCCAAACCCTAGGAATATATTAGGCATGGGTTCCATGTCGTAGGATAACCTCTTATTTTTTATGTGGCCAAGGATTGTTATAGAGATTTGTTAAAGCATAAGGGTTCCCATCCCTTTAATTAGGTCCATACTAATTTCAATTTTGGAAAATCTAATGATAATTCTAGACCCACTCCTCTTGTTTATACGTTAGTTGATCATTCTTTTGCTTGTTATACAAGTGAAAGTCATAACTATGAGGTTCCCCACTTTCAAAGGCTATCCATTAATATTTTTCCCCTAGTTATGCTACCTATAGTCATATTACTTGTAGTGATGTTGTTAATGGTAAAATATTTTGTAATACTCCTAAAAATGATGACTTTGTATTCAAATATGATCAATAGGCTCATCTTATTATGTTTTAAGATATTACACATAGTTTTACTAATCCACCTCAATATATTCCTACTACACCACCTTTTATACTACCATATACTATTGTGGAGGTCTTATGAGAGATAACCCCCATAATCAACTTCATTAGTAATGCCACTCCTTCTCTTCCTATTACACCATTCAAAGAACTAGAGAACACTTGTGAGACATCCTATGCTACCACCCCTAGTATTGAAGGTAAAATTGATGTTGGGAAAGTGAAGGTGACTAACCATCTTCCCCCACACTTGGAAATGATCCTCTTGAGGCCATAGATCCCATAATTTCTAGTGATGATAAGACTATTTTTATCTTATATGAGGAGGATACCCCTACAATTATTACATTGATTGATGGTATTCCTTGTATTTAAGATAGTGATTTAGAATCTACCCATAGGGAATTACATAGTGATGATATACATGACGATTATTTGATTACACATGACCTTAATTACATTTCTACTCTTCCTCCTAAATGAAAAAGTAATGTTAATAATTGTACTACTCCTATGCCTTTTCAACTTATACAATGTTTCTACCACTTCTCTTGAATGTGAAAATAATTACATTTTCACTAATATATATATTAACAATGTTAATCTTGCATATACTAATAATACAATTAATTATAATCTAATTGCACATATTACTATGGATTCAACTTGTGTTTATACTTATTCTATTGAAATTAAAATCAATACTTGTAATTCTAATTCGCTTGTAAATGATAACATGTCTAATTCTCTTAGAAAAAATGAACATGTTGATGCAAATGGTATAGCTTTAACTTATTATCCTAGTGTAGATAATGTTCTCATAGATAACATCCCTTTAGATCCACAACATGAGGCCCGACCCATAAAACCAAATAAGTTACCTGAGGTAGTTGCACATGTGACATCACCTCATATTACTTTAAAAAGAAATAGTGTCCATATGGATAGGATCAATGGTAAGGTTTAACATTTGAATGATCCTCTAGATAATTATGACGTAGCTCCTCAACAGGTCCTTTCCCTTATGCATGGAGTAGGTTATGTAAAACTTAAGGTTTAAAATATGACCATTGAAAGAAAAGATTAATATGCTAGCATGGATTATAATATCATCTATGGAAGTATCATTTTGTGTAAGATCCTACAATATCTATTCCTAGGAATTTTGTCATGCCTACATTTCCCTGTTCAATTTCACATTAGATCCTTATTTTCACCCTAATTAATATAGTTTCCTTATGGCCTCATATAACAATGACTAGTTTAGACACATGTTTTTGGTACCATTCATTGTTTATCCATAGTCCTCACACTCGTAACATTAAAACCTATCTCACTATTCTAAACCATGAATTCAACCCCACAAAATCACATTCTACCTCCATGTATATCTTATTTACTCACCCTACACCTACCTAACCATATATAACCCATCCTATCCAATTTTAACCCTAATCATCTAACCTCCAAACCTCCCTAACATATTCCTAAACTGATCAAGCTTGCATCTAAACCCATTTTACCCATTTTGGAAGTGGTTGAAACTAATTCCAAGAAAGTTTACCAACTTTTCTCGATCACCAACAATTCTAATAGATCACCAATGATTATAAAAGTAACATCAAACTTCTTCAAATGTATCCCCAAACATTTGTAACAAATCTCTGAATCATTAAAGTCTTAGATGACATCACCACAATCATCTTGATACCTTCAACATCCCTGTTACATCTGTGGAAGCTCTGTAAACACTATAAGGTTCCCACAACATCATTTCTTAATATTTCTCATCCAAGGTAAGAACCTGTCACTTGTCTTCATATTTATCTTATCAATAAGTCATATAAAAGGTCATATCAGTCCTTAGATCATTCATTTTGTATCCAATTTACATTTTATCAAAGAATCAATATTTTTCATAGTAATCGACAGTGATTCATATGAATCATTGACGACCGTGCATAATTGTCAGTGATCCCTATAATTTTAGCATTTTAATCAATTTAATCATATCTTCCATCAAATATAAATCTATTTTCTATCTAATCTTCCTGTTTCCAAGTCTTTTATCTCTATAGATGACTATAACAAGTAAATCGCATCTGATCACAAGCATATACGACATTCCTATTATCTAACAACCCTTCATCTGGGAGTAATTTAAGTCACGCATGAACTCAACCTTTGTGTTATTCATTGACACCATACTTGAATACATTGAAGATCAACTTGAATTCATACAATAAGAATGAGATGTTGAATAAGAATTCTAGTTCAAATACTTCGAGGAGTTAGAGCTTGTTGTAGCCCTCACATTGGTTTCCTATCACGCAGAGCATGTGTAGACATCTAAAGTCCGCCACGCAGCTTTAATGCTAAAGTGATACCAACTATCATCTATCTCATCATTTCCATTATAATTAGTGATTTTTGTTAATTAACTAATGTTTCCTCCATTTTTGTCAATTAATGACACTTCATTAATTAACTAACTCCTATCACATTTTAGATGCCAATTAATGACACTTTGTTAGTTATAATCCTCTTTGAATAAAAAAATGAGATATTATTAGCTAATTAAGACTTTTTAACATGCATTTAATCAATAAACCCTCTTATTGGCTAAATACTTATTTCAAATGCTTCCAATCTAATAAAATTCCTCCCAAATCACCTCCAAATATGCTACAAATCTTATTATAGCCTATTAATTAATCCTAATTGATTAATTAAAGAACCTCTAGCTCCCATGAGTTGCTAACTCAGTAGTTAAATCATCTAATCATGGTTAATTAGCCCAGAGTTACTATATCATTTGTCCCACATTCATTGTGATTCAATATTTCCCCAAATAGAAAGCTATAAAAAGCACCAAGCTCCTACCTTCACTCATTACACCATACTTTGAATAGTATCTCATATAAAACATATGATTTAAGAGATTTCTCCATTAATTTGGCATACCTGTTTTGCATTAATCCTACCATTGTTCAAAGAGTAGAAGAAGATACAAGCTTGGTGTTGATTGAATTTTCTTCGTCCTTGTCTAAATTAGTGAGCCGAGAGATAACAAAGAAAATCAAACAACCTCAAAGATTCATAGTTTAACTTACAAAGTGATGGGATGTAAATGGATGGGTGCAAAGTGAATGTCCTTGTTGTGAGCTAGATAAACCTACAAAATAGAGGCAACTAAGAGGAAAACAAATTAGATGGTATATGTGGGGGATGCCCGATGAAGTCGGTTCAAGAAGCACGAGCTTCCTTATATGGATGTCAACCCTGTTTGATAAGGTAAAATGATATAAATAAAATATATATGGATAACATGCAGAAAATGATAAAAATGGAACTCGAAAATGCCGCATTTGATAGAGGAGCTACTGATTTGATCAAAGTAAATGTAAGACAAACCAAACTAAAAAAACCACAAAGGAATGATGATGGTATTTTGGTGATTCAAGTGGCATCTCAAGGGAACTTGGATGATATTATGATAAGCGAGGGATTATAATGTCGAGGTTTTCTATCACTCTTCACTTGTTTGAAAGAGAAGATAAAGGCCCGTATTTATATCCTAGAGATGGGGTTGACTTAGGGGTTATCAAGTAATCGAGGTTTGACAAAGTAACCTTGATTAGGTGAGTGGGGAGACATGATTTGCGTGATTAGGTGAAATAATGGTTTTGATAAGGATTTTTTTGCATTATTTAAATCATGAGTGGGGTTCATGATTTGAATGATTTTGGAGTATTTAATTATTATTTTTGTTATTGGAAAATAGTTTTGAAGGGACTATACCCTATTATAAAAAGGCTCAAAATCTAGATAATCCAGTGAAAACATCAAAGTCGATCAACATCAAGATATTACAATAAATCCCAGTTGTAGTCAAAAATAAACTACACAAAGGAGACAAAACAAGAACAAAAGCAGAAACAACAACGAGAAAATAAAACTATACACCAACAAAGAAGTCACACAAAATATTACTTCTTAGATGCTTTGTCAATTTCGCCCTCACTGACTGCAGAGAATGAAGAGAGCCAAGACAATGATTTGAGAGGGGTCAATTTTATCCAACTGAGAAAAAACACGGTCACGCTCTGAATCCTCCTCCCAAATAGTAGCAGGAATATCACTAAGCATGCAGACACTCTTAACATGTTGCTCCATGAAATTATAGATAACTTTGAGAGCAGAAATGTTGTAATCATGTCTATCCTTTGAATTCCCAATCTATTATCAAGAGAATTTAGATTTTTGTAGATTTCATTGATCTGACCTTCACCAAGTTCAAAATATTCATCCAATTTCCTCTTACCCTTTTTCTTTGATAATTGTTTAATGTCTCTTTTTAAAATTTCTAGCTCCTTTTCCATGTTATCAATCCTTTGTTGAAGGTCCTCCTTCTTCTCTTGAGTAGAGCCACTAGGCCCTGTGCTGCTAATATGAAGAAGGTTCTAGGAAGTTTCAAGTCTTTAATGTTACACAAAACTTTACTAGAGGGGAAAGTGTGGTTAATAGGATATGAGGTATTCTTGGACTGGAAATTTCTCTTTTCAAGAGGGATGGTGGTGGGGTTAATGGAAGGGTCAGGATTGGGGGAGATACGGGTAGGTGGGATAACATGGGTTGAAAGAATGACAGGTGATCGGTGAGTCGATGGCGATGAAGGAGGAAGATGATGCCTTGATGGAGAGGAGTGGCTCGGGTATTATTTTGGAACTCTAAAATGGAGCATTCCATAGAATTGAGGATGTAGTGAGGAAAACAAACTTGTAGGTTCCTATAGAAATGATTCAAAAAAACCAAGTGCTTAAGAGGAACCTAATATACCTTCCTTCTAGTGTGATAAACTAGACCATCATCTTGGAAATCTCATCAAAGGGTGTTGGAATGGAGTTTACTTTGATGCCCGTTGTGACAAACTCAAGTTCTTTACCCACTTTACTAAATTTTCTTTCCTCCGTGTTCTTATCGATTCTCTTCTTGTACCTTCCAATCTCGTGATGGTTACCTCTGCAACAAGCTCCTTTGTGATCTGAATGATATGCCCTCCATATTTCACCATCCTCTACTTCCATCTAGTGGAAAATTATAGGAGATATTCTTATCATGTCCTTGAATCCTCTCTATGAGGTTTAGAAACCCCTCCCAACTGCAAAAAATTCCATAAAGCTACATTATCCTTCTAGGAAGGGTCACAGGTGGGTTTAATTTGGCAAGGAGCTCCACCCATTATATCACTACTACGACTGAGTTTCTTGTGTCAATTGAGAGGGATGATATTTGTGTTCCCAAATTGCTTCTTAACCTCCCCTTTATATACCCAGAAAGCGTGTGAGGACATATGACAATAGATGTCTTTACTATTCCCATGTGGGAGAGTTATCATTCCCAAAAAGGCAGATGACAACTCATTTAAGATTTTGAATAACAAGTATACTTTCATACTTGTCATTGATAATGGAGTTTTGTACCTTGGTAGGGAGATTTTAATCATTAAACCAAGTGAAATAATTGTTGTTAATCCCATGATTAGCTAATGTATTTGTAACTCTATTACCTTCCCTATAGGTATGAAGAAATTTAGTCATTTTTACCCCCATCACAAAAGAAAGGAACCCCATGCGCACTGTCCTATCACCTAGTAGGCGTTGGGTGCTCACCCAAGGCACGCGGTGGTGCTGAGTCTCTCTTTTATGTGAGTTTAGTGGGAAACATCATCTATGATCCATGTTTAAGAGATTTGAAAGGAAGTAAGACATATAAGTACCATAGAGCTCATAACGGCTTCTAGATCCTTGCAGTCATTCCGCAGTAAAGTGCTTAACAAATTATAGAACTTTGTACTAAAATAGAAATATTGTTCAAGAATCCATATTTAGTCATAAACATAAATGAAAGAGAAATATGTATGCATCGTAATCATCAATGTTCATATTCATGTAATCGGTAACCTCACTACATTCATGGAGCCATTACATAATGTCATAGAGAGGCGGACCACGGTCATGCATTTATAAGCTGGACTTATGTGGCTAGGATATGAAAAGAAATTTATAATCCCCATACCCATGATACATATTTTCCTACACATAATTACCCACTATGAGTTCTTACAAGTATTTCTACGAGCTCGCCCTCTATCTATCTCCCTCTATTTACTTCTACAAACACTTATATATAGCCTTTTCGAACTTCCAACTCATCCTCCAAAGTGGCCTCATATCCGATGCCAAGTGTCTAAATGTGGTCCTCCATGTGAGCATGCTCCTCTAGGCCTCGAGATCCCCACTTTTAACCATGATGTTCTTCTAGAATCTTCTACCGTAGGCATGCTCCTTCCTGGGCCAACTTATCGCTAGGCTGGCACCTTATCCACTCCGCATGTGCAGCGAGGTCATGATTTTCATGTGTTTTTCAGAAAACACCCAATATGGCTGAGTCCCGAACCTTGGTTCTTCTCGTGTGCACATCACGGTTTTCCTTAAACCCTACCCTGCGTGCTTTATCCTTGCACACCTTTCTTCAACTAGGCCTTGCGCGCCTACGCACCTTTTGTACTTAGCCAATATTTTAGGGGCTCAACATCAACCCATACTATGCATGTTCTCTATCTGTAGGAACACTTCTCCAGTGAAAGAAGGAATATTGTAGGATTATGCCTTAGAACAAGAATAAGGGGATGAAGAAATAGGGAAAGAAGAAAGAATGGGAAAGTGATGGTATCACTGCCATAAGCTAGGAAAATCTTTTTGCAAGTCAGCCTCCAACTTGTTCTAGTCATCAAATTCATTTTGTTCTCTCTGACAGAGGTTGCTGACAAGGGTGCTCACCTCCCCAAAACTTAGTCCATTTCCTTGCACTCATGGTGTCAGTAATTTTTCTAACTCCTTTCCTACATCCTCCAGTGCATCCATTCTTCATGTAATCTATGGGTACAATTCCTTCAACTAGTTTTTGATTGAACCCCTTAAGGTTTCAATGGCCTCATATTTCTTTTCAACCTCGAAAAGGATTCTGTCCCTTTCTACCCTATTTCCCTTATTCTTCTCTTGAAACTCCTTAAGTTCTACTTTATGAGTGGTGACCAAGGTGCTCGACACTTTTCTTTCTCCGTGCAGTTTTTCGTGACGTGGCTTCAAATAACTGGAAAGCAACCTTTACATTAGTAAGAACCTTACTATACTCAGCTATGAGTGCCATGACCTTAAACTTATCTTCTTTCTCCAAATGCACGTGCCTAATTATTCTATGGACTCCAAAGCTAGCAGCTATCTCTCCATGGCGAGGAATCTTGTTAAATCCTCTAGGAATCCCAAGGCATATCCATACTTTTGCATGGGAGATGCTAGGTTTGGATGCTTCAACACTATAACATCATTAATGTAATCCACCTTTTTGTATACTGCACATAACTTAGAATTCTCATCCTTTAACTCAAACTACCACCTTTGGGCACCGATCAACTTCTCTTCACTTATCTCCTTTGTCTTCGTAGCTAGATCTTCCTTTTTCTTCTTTAGTTCATCCTCCGATATTTGATTCTATCATTCCACCCAAAGAGTCTAGCTTCAATCTCAAAGGAGACCTTGTTGAGCGTGTTGCACAACCTGTTCATCCGAGAGCTACTTTGGGCATCCACCATTGTGTTGTCTTCTCTTAGTCCCTGGAAATGTTATTATTTTCCCATGGCTTTAAATTTTGGCTCATCAAGATGGGACTCAATTTCTCATGAGAGCATCTTTCTTGTCATGGGTATGAAGCCTCCTTATCAAAAGATGACATTACTATGAGATCCTCTTCTCGAATCATGCTTTGGAACCACGTGCGAAACACTTTGTTGGGGTCATCAATATAACCCATCCTTGGCCTCTCCTCCCCGCACAATTTTCTCTCATGCTCATGCCCTTAAGAATACTTACAATTAAAATGGGGCCTCCAAAAGATTGCCGTGGTCCTTCTCTACGATTTCCTCCTTATCCTTGTTCAACACCAATTTAGCACTGTGTTCCAATTTCTCCTCCACCAAGGTCTTAATAACCTTTGTTTCTTCTCTTTCTTCCACCTTAGTTATCTGTTCCAGTGTAAGGCTTGGGGCCTCCTACTTCTACGTGCCAACCTCCTCACTTCTTCCCATATCCTGGGTGCCTTCCCCCACCTGGCTATCCTTACATCACATGAAAAGGAACCCCTATTCCTCTTCTCAATGTTCTTCTTCTAAATCATGCGCATTGAATACATGAGGCTCTTGGTCCTTTTCAGTTCATCTTCTTCACTGTAATCTTCTTCACTCTCATCTTTTCACCAATGTATTTCTCCAAACTCTCATTTTCTTATGAGGCGGTCTCCTCTTATATCCTCTACTTCTTCCTAACTGAGGATTCTGATGTAGGTGACTCTATCTCTTCTTCTCCCAATGACTCCTTGTCTGATGGATTTTCTGGCTCCAGATTCTTCTCTTTGACTATGGGCCTCTTCTTGCTCAAGTACATATTGCTTCTAACACTTGTCCCAGGGGAACCTATTACCTATGTATCCACCACACTTGGTATTTTCTTCTTTGGATCTTTTTCCTCCCATTTAGGTGTGGGTCTCTACTTGCTAGTTGGGTCCTTAGGGATAGACAACTCATTCTCTAGATATGCACCCTTCTCAGATTTGGGTCTTATGCGGAGGTATACGCATGTTGCAAATCCTCCTGCAATGGGAAAAGTCATGGGCCTTGTCATTTGAACTTCATGCGACACGTACCTCTCCACGTATGTGCACTTTTAGGGTAGACCAACCCTTTACACATTTCCCTATGGTCCCGGTCTAGATTACCAAGGTCCAACTTCAAATTCTTGGATTATTTGAACTTGTTTACTCCCACTTGGAAGTATTGAGCTATGAAGGAAAAGGGGAGCTTGCACCATGGGCTCCATGTCTCATCTATTAGTTTGAACCTGCCTAGGTAGAAATGTTGGTACACAACAAACTTAGGTTCTCCTTGGTGGTCACTTGAAATTGTTCAGGGGATCCTCCAATCTGTTGCGAATGCATTCCTTAGGCATGTATACCATTTCTCCAAGTGCACCTTGTGCATGGTCATCATAATGTCATAGGCGTATTTTTCAAATCTCTTTGCGGGTGAAGGGTCCTTAGCAGGGTACTCCCACACAAATTTTTCTGATGCATCCAGTACCCGATCTCGAAAACAAAATGGTTAGTAGGACATTACCAAAAAGGATTCTATCACCTTCCTTTGCACAGCTGATAATCTCATCCGTGATGAATGCAGACAAGTTGTAGATGGTGCCCTCTAAAATTTTCCTACAAACATGCAACCATGGCTTATTAACCTGGGTCCATCTCTCTTGGCCATTTAACTTTGACACTAGGTGCATGGCCATCTTCATTACCGGGTCCTTGATGTCTGTGATATCATAGTACCTTGACCCCTTTTTGTATGCATAGGCAGCGATAGTCTCCTTAATTGCCTCTTTGTCGCTTAAGTCATCCTCCAAACCGTCTCCTTCACAGATGAGGCCTGTGAAATGTGAAATGAGCTGAGGGGTTATGTGCATCTTGCACCCTATGAAATGGAAGTAGTCTTCATGCACACATGACATCAACCATTGATATAAGCACTCAGGCTTCCCGAAGTAGGGAAACTCAAAGAGTTGTAATAACCCTACATTCCCCAACTTGACCTTCACATCATCGTTATAGATGGGAAAACCCTCTGGTGTCTGTTTTATTTGTTGGGTGCACTAACTCTAATGCCATCTCCTTCTTGATTGTGCTCGTATGATGATTGTAGTCATTTACAGACATGTTTCTTAGATGGGACTCCCACTCCTTCCCCAACAATACTCCATCTGGGTACTACATTTCTGCATACCATTCTTCATTTATACGTACGTCGCTTTATTATTACTTTCACTTTCCCTTACCCTTGCCCTTCTTGGGTATGATAACCTCGGTTTCTTGGGTTCCATTGTCTAGGTCCTCTTACCACTTCAATCACTTCTTGTTACTCTATTATTCCACGATATCCAACCTTAGATCTCAAACTTGTGAAAAATACACCTTAAACCCATGCCCTAGTTCTTCAAACCCTAGCTGGGATAATCCCTTCACAAGAATATGCCTTCTCCCAAATTTTCTTATGCCTATGAAATACCTTCGTTCTGGTTTGCAAATCCAAACTAGTTACTCACACTCAGTCTCTTCAAAATTTTCTTCACACGGATCAGTTTTTGGAAGCCCTAGTTTGCCAAGATGCAAAAGTGCTTCTTTCTCCTTATACACAAAGTGAATAATGAAATGCCTTGACCATTTATTTATAGTTTTTCCCTTTTTAAGAATGAATTATAACTTTAGTGCTTTAACTCGCACACCCAAACCTACACAGACAATCATCCAACCTTTTGGTGTGTAACTAATCCATCTAGACGGGAGACTCTCACACACACATCACTTGCACTGAAGGAACTTCTTCGTCTTGATTTTTGCTCTTCCCTACCTTGTGTTACTAATGTGATTTTCCTCCTTTATATGCGGGATCTAAAAGTAGCCTTATCTTGACACCAACCATCCTTTTCCATCTTTTCTTTTCATACACCTCTTTTAACAGGGCCATTCAACCGGGCTTTTTAACACAAAATTCCTTGGCACTTTACCCATGCTCTCCTTCACATCACTCCACCCCACACTAAAGTGATGTGTGGTCCTCTCGCGAACTCAAAATCCTCAAAAAGTGATAAGTTTACCGATTCCCAAGGCACAAAAAAAAACAAAAATGTGAAAGGGAAACTCAAGAAAATAAATGCATAAAGGAAATTCTAAATTAACTGGAAAAACTACCTTATTTACAAACACCAAGAAGATTTATATATAGTAGGGCTTCAGCCTATTCCTATTGAAGTGTATAGGAAATTTCGTTCCATCCAGCACTTGTAACTAACATGCGCCTGAATCAAAGATGTACGAGATTGTGTAGGGACCCAACCAATGGACTTTCAACTTCCTAGGATGGCGCAAAAACTTAGAATCATACAATAAGACCATCTGCCCAACCTCAAATTTCTTGTTTCTAATGTGGTGATCATGCCATGATTTTTGCTTTACTTTTTCTATTGTTTGGATCCACATGGTGAGTGATATTCTTTCATCCAACTTCATTAGTTCATAAATTCTTTCTTCCATCTCTTTCTCATCAGCCAACCTTCCTATGCACACTATTCGTAGAGAAGGTAACATGAATTCAATTGGCAGAACAACTTCCATGCCAAACACTAATTGAAATGGTGTGGCTTTGTTCAGCCTTTTATAAGTTGTCCTATAAGCCCATAATACGGCTGATACCTTGTCATCCCAATCTTGTCTTCTAACATCACAAATTTTGGTCAGGGTATGACTCATTATTTTGTTAAATGCTTCTATAGTTCCATTTGCTTGTGGGTGATAGGGTGTAGTCTTGTGATGAGCCACCATGAACTCTGCTAACAGGATCCTCACGGTCTCATTCAAGAAATGTGTATCCCCTTGCTGGTTAAACTTAAAGGACATCCATACCTTGTGATAATGTTCTCCCACAAAAATCTTGCCATTGTGGCTGTTGTGCAATATTTAGTTGGGGCTACCTCTACCCACCTTGTCAAATAGTCCGTGTAAGTGATGACATAGCATGATCTAGTCCTACGTGTAACTGGTGTAATAGGGCCTACAAAGTCTATTGCCCATTTTTCAAAAGGTTCAGCACTAGGGATAGGGTGCAAAGGCATTTCATCTCTCTTTCCTAGCTTGCCAATGCACTAACAATGGTCACATGCTTTACAATATTTTTTGCAATCCTTATACATAGTTTCCCACCACAATCCTACCATTAATATTTTATGCATGGTGGCGTAATCTACATAATGTCCACCCACACTTCCTCTATGTGCTTCCTCTATGATGGCAAGGTTCTCATGCTTTAGTACACACCTGCGCAAAACTTCATCAAGCCCCAAGTTGTATAAGTCCCCACTGATCAACATGTAGGGTGCGGTGCATATGGCTAGTTTCTTCTTCTCTAATGCCTTCATCCCTTCTAGCACCACACCTTCCTTTAGAAATACTACAATCTCCAAATATGAGGGCATGCACCACAACCTAAATAGTTACGTGTGTGGCATAGTCTCTTCAATGCTCTGCGCGTCCTCCCTTGAATCAATTCTTGACAGATGATCAAGCTAAAAATTACTCTTTCCAGGCTTCACAACTACCGTGAACTCAAACTCTTGAAATAACAACACCCACTAAAATATGCACCCTTTTAGAATGGTCTTGTTCATAGGTACTTTAACGCCATGTGGTCGGTGTAAAACACAAAGGGTGTTGCCAGTAGATATTGTCTGAAATTGAAAAGTGTGTAGATCATTGAAAATGCTTCGTGCTTAGTCATGGTGTAATTATGCTCTGCTAGTGTCAACTTCCTACTTGAAAAACTTAGAGGATGATCAATAATTCCTTCATACGACCTGTGCAAGCACTGCTCCAATGGCGGTTCCTGAGGCATCTACATGGACATGGAAGGGGTTGTCCCAAGAGTGAAAATGTAATATAGGCATGGTGACAAGCCTATGCTTTAATGTATCAAACACCCTTTGCTACGCCTCTCCCCAATGAAAGGCACTTTTATGTCCGAGAAACTCCTCTAAAGGTGCGGCGATCTTGTCATACCCCTTGATGAACTTCCCGTAATAATCCGCATGCCCAAGAAATCCGTGCACTACGCCCGGCTAGTAGGCTCCCCCAACCCCACAATAACTCTAACCTTGGTAGGATCTACTAGCAAGCCCTCCTTACATATGATATGCCCCAAGTAACATCCCAAAGGGTGTAGTAAAGACACACTTCTTAATATTTAGGGATATCCTCAACTACCGACGCCTCTCAAACATCAACCTCAAATTATCACAATGGTCTTTTACTAGCCTATACACCATCCAATCATCTGAATAGACTTGAAGAAATTTATGGATGAAGTCTTGGAATGCCTACACCACTTTGTGTGAGAAAACAACAAGCACATTCTTCAACCCAAAGGGCATGACTATGTATGCAAAACTTCCCACTCAGTGGCAAAAGTTGTCTTCTCCTGGTCTTCCTTTGCAATCCGGACTTGGTGGTACCCCGAAAATCCATCCGTAAAGGAATAGATTTTGTGCCGTAAACTCCATCCAAAATTTCTTCAGTGAAGGGGGTTGGAAAAGGATCGATGACACAAACTACGTTCAGCTCCCTATAATCCATGTAGATCCTAATCCACCCATCCTTCTTGATGTTGATTACCATTAGACTTATCCATTTCGATTCTTCCACAACTTCAATGATCCCAAAAGCTATCATTTTGTCTATCTCTTCCTTTACCTTCATGCACAAATTGGGATTCATCCGGTAGGGTCTCTTCCTGACTAGGCACACACCATTCTTCAGCTTTATCCTCATCTCCCCTAAAGAATGGTGGATGCCTTTGAGCTCATGGTACCCATGTGGGAATAAATCCTCAAATTCATGCAAAATATCAATTATCTTAGATACTTCCTTCTTCGAACAGTAATCTCCAATCATAGCTTCCTTAGGTTCTTATCCTAAGCTGATGTTAACCTTCTTTGTCTTTAAGGGCTCATGGTAGGTGCACACGTGAGTATCAACATTGTCCACTACCTCGTGGGTCCCTAAAAAATAGCTAACATCCAAGCTCTCTACTTCTTCCCCATTAATAACATATACCAACTTCCCTTTCTCCTTTTCTATGCACGCGCACTCAAGTTGTATCTCTTCTATTTATTCTACCTCTTCTTCAAAGAACACCTCCAAATATGGTACACCTAGCAACTCTAATAAACCTATCTTCTCGCCATGGCACTATACCCTATGGTAAGGTGTTTTGACAACCTACAATGCCTTATCAACTCGATGGCTTACTTTGATACTCAAAGGTTTAAACGAGGTCAACCGCTAGCTCTTTCTAATTCTCTATCCGGGCAAGCAGGTCTCTCGAATATATGTACCATACGCGTGTGCAACCCTATAATGTAGAATACAACTTGTGTACCTAAAGGGATGGTGGAAAAGCTTCCGCACCTTCTCTCCAGACCTTCTCACAAGCTTAGATGTGGAAAGAGGTGGGTTCCTTGCCATGGTAGTGCTTGATGGAAGTGGGCACGCACGTTTGCTAGAGAACCCGACAGAGAGAGAAATTCTCACCTCGTGCCATTCCAAAAGGCTCAACGATGTGTATCCCACCACCGTGCCACCGTGATGACTAGGAAATAACTTAACATATCTCTAAATGTTCCTTCTTCTTCTTCCATTGAGCTTCCATCTCATGTAAGAAGATCTCAGGAAGGCTCCCACTGAATAGTTAGGAAAATCCTTTCTCGCTAGGCACCAAACTATACGGGCCTTTATTATTTTTGTTACCAATCCTCTCAACTACTGTCCAATCAATTCATAAGTTCCATTCACCTAATTATCACATGCTAGACTGGTGGTGTCACTTACTAACTGAGCATCTTCAAATTGGATAACTCCATTGGTAGGATGGATTATATTTGGATCCCTGATTGAGCACACATATATCTTGTCTAGGACCTCTTCCCCCAAAGGTTCAATATAGGGTGTTAACTTCCCATTAGCCAGATGTTTAATGACATGCTCCTTATTTTTAAAGCTAATGTACCCCTTGTTGAACCGAAGGTCTGCATTGTTCTTGTAACACCATGGGTGCCCAAGTAGTGCTGGGAAATTATCTTCCTCGGTGAGCGCCAAGACTTTGAAGTCCCCAATAAACTTATCTCCCTAACATAGTGATAGCTCTATCCTTTAAGACACCGATGGGCATTACCTTCATTTTTTTTTCATATACAACAAATTAAAATATGGCTATAATGTAAGTCTCCCCATCTCATGCCATACATCTAAAGTGAGAACATTGACCTATGCACCGCGTGTCGATGAGGATATTACTAAGGAGCCATCCATCTACAACTACATCCAATGTGCTCTCCTTGTAATAGTCAAGGTGTGAGGAGGAGGAAGGTTTGCATGCAAGACCTACCTCTCGTCCTCTCCCTGTGGTGCCCGGTACCTTCTCTCTCAACCATGATCCTAGGAAGGGAATAATATTCTCTTGCCTCAACATTTTACATACTTCCTGGACCTCATCTAGGTCATCCTTTGGCACCTTGACCTTCCTTACTTGCTCCTCCCTCCTAGAATGCTCCTTTAGAAACCTGGATTTCTCCTTGTAAACTTTGAACGACATCCATGGTATCTTGATATACCTCCTTTTAACATGCAGGGTCTAGGTACTTCCCATGAATCACTTCTTCCCTTGAAACCGGGTTCTTCTACCTAGGTATCTCCTTTGTGCGTGTATCTTCTGCTCTTGTTATTACCAAAATAGGTTCTAAGCCTGCATCACGTGTCACCCATGGCATCCATTGTGTGTCTACCTTCTTAATGCTGACCATTGTATTGCCCTTTTCTTTTTGGTGCTACTGATTCATGTGCTCAAACAACTCTAGACACTCCTCATACTTGTGCTTCTTTCTACACCATGAGCACTGCAATAGGTCTGGACACTCTCATTTGTAATGCTCTATAGACCCATAATTAAAATAGGTTCCACGTGGGAACTCACTCCTTCCTCCTCTATGGTTCTCATGACCACGGAATCCTCCACAAAATCCCCTTCCGTGTGCACCTCCATCTACATGCTCCTTATAATGACGATCATCACCCTTAGAACTACTGACAATGTTGGTCTGGCACACCCCATGATCAATGGCCTCATGGATCTGATCAATGAGCCTACATTCCTTAGTATCATGGGTTGTAGAGGTGTAGATATTATAGTATCAAGACACATTCTTATGAATTACACGTTGTAATAAGGGGCATCTTCTTACATTATGGTCCCCATGAAAATTTTAGTCTACTGTCACGATGCGTACTGCCCTCCTGGGGAAACTATCCTGAAATGCCCCTCTACTTAAAAATATTTACACCATAAACCACTACGAGTTTCATGGGCTGAGTTCAAAATAACTTCTCCAGGCTCCTTAGCCATAGTAGCAATTTGAGCCTCCAGGAACGGGCTAACACTAGTATCAACACTACCAACAACCTCATTGTGTAGAGTAGGTTCTAATGCGTCACCACAGTGTCTGTGAAATTTTTATGAGATAAGGACCTTCTAAAAGGTGTGATCAATCCTCCCAAAAACACCGAGCATGTTGTGAAGGGTGAATATCATATGATAACTTAGACAAGAGAGTTTTAAAGTGTGCATCATACTCCCGCACACTCTCCACCATTCCTTGTTGAATATCCTTCAAGGCGTTGATGCTTTTTTATTGTAACTCAAGGATGTGGAATTTTTCCAAGAAGGTGTTATTTAAAGCACTATAATCCACCACCATTTGATGAGGTTCATATTTCCTATACCACCTATGCACACGCCCTTGCAACATCATTGTAAACTGACTAACCTTCCACTCTAAGGTTGTGATACCCTTTGCTTGCCATAGTAGTTCACACTTGTGAACATGTTCTACAACATCCTTAATACCTCTGTAATTGGGAAAATGTAAAAACATTTCAAAGAAGACTTGAGGGGGTGGCTAGGGCCCATGTCCTCTTGAGCCAGAGCCTCGTTTCCTCTTGTGTTTCCTCCGCTACCTAATCCACTAGATCCACTAGGTCCTATGCCTCCTAACCCACTAGATCCACCTGATCCACCAGGTCCTATTCCTCCTGACCCACCTAGATCTTGTAGTGGTCATGCCAAGGGTCCCCATAGTTCCACTGAACTACACGCCGATGGTCTATGATAATGCCCCACTACCAATAGTGTACCCCGTGCCACTCCCAGATGTGAGACCAAAATCTTGCATGTCTATACCTTTCCTAAAAATTCCTCCTAACACTAGAATGGTGTTTGCAGCCATAGAAGTCCCAAACGAGAAATTATATCTCCTAGGTGTAGATCGATCACTTCCAATGTAACCAACTGGACTAACAATATTTTCCCCCGATCTGGAAAACCAAGCACTGTGGATTGGTCAATGGGTGGGACTGATGCATGCCAACAGTTATTCTCTCTCCATGTAAAGAACTCTCATCGAAGTCAAAGGGGTATTTCTTACGCACTTGCCAAGATAGGGTCAGCATGATCGCTTAGGTTCCACATCCTCTGCATGAACCTCAAATCCTTCCCACAATGTCTACCACCATATATCCATCACACCTGCAACCTCACATTGTCTAGAAATCTCCCTTTCATGCACTTCACTATACTTGAGTCATCTCTCCTCCCTTTCTTTCTCCATTGCAACATCTACCATCTTCCTCCACCCTATCTTCCTTTCCCAACACTTAGAACAGTTTAGCCACCATTAGAAATGCCTCTAAACCCATGGTAACCATCAAGATATTCATTACTGAGGGATAACACATAGAAATGTTCCTTTGGTCTCCCATGTAAACTCAAACTAAGTAACCTCCAGACAAGAATATGTGGAAATGGCATACCCAGTGAGTGTAGCTAGATAGTACTGCGTTTCCACCAATGATCCACATCACGAGTCCACATCAGATTTGCATCCTGCAGCCTCTGGTATTCTTCTTGGGTCCACACACGTGATCTATAATACCAGCTTGATCTAGATGCATATGTTGAGAGCCATTCATATAGTTCTACTGGGAAGCAGTAGAAAAAAGTTTCATACAAATCATGGTAGAGGTTCTCTTCTACCCATCTACGTGCATCAAACTCAGGTCTAGTGCTGAATCTCTAAGAAAATTCATCCTCCATGCTCTTGAACCATGATTCAACACTTTCCAAAGTTAACCGCTTTGTCATTACTCACTACACAGATCATGATGTATGCCATTTCCCACTATAACTTCCAAAGAGGTCCTGGGAATGGAACCAAGATGTAGTCATTTTTACCCCCATCAAAAAGAAAGGAACCCCATGCACACTATCCTATCATCTAGTGGGTGTTGGGCACTCACTCGAGGCACGTGTGAGTTCTAAGTCTCTCTTTTATGTGATTTTAGTGGGAAAAATCATCTATAATCCATGCTTAAGAGATTTGAAAGGAAGTAAGACATATAAGTACCATAGAGATCATAACAACTTTTAGATCCTTGAAGTCATTCTAGACAAAAAGTGCTTAAAAATTATAGAAATTTGTGCTAAAACTGAAATAAGTTGTACAAGCATCCATACTTAGTCATAAACATAAATGAAAGAGAACTATGAGAAATATGTATGCATCATAATCATCAATGTTCATATTCATGTAAGTTGGTAACCTCATTACATTCATGGAGCCATTATAGAATGTAACATAAAAGCAGACTACAATCATGCATTAAAAATGGACTTATGTGGGTAGGCTCTCAAAAGAAATTTATAATCCCCATACATGTGATAAATCCTTTCTTATGCATAATTACCCACTAACAAAGTTCTTGCAGTATTTCTATAGAGCTCTACCCTCTATCTATCTCCCTCTATTTACTTATGTAGGTGCTTGTATATATAACATTTTCGAATTGCCAAATCATCCTTGGTGGCCTCGATCGATGCCAAGTTTCGAATGTGGTCCTCCATGCGAGCATGCTCCTCTAGGCCTGAGCTCCCCATTTTTTACCATGATGTGCTTCTAGAAGCTTCTACCACAGGCATGCTCCTTCCTGGGTCAACCTGTCACCAAGATGGCACCTTATCCACTCCACATGCACAGTCAAGTCATGCTTTTCACATGTTATGCCCAAAACGCCCAATATGGCTAAGTCCTAAACCTTGTTCTTCCCACGTGTGCATCATAGGTTTCCTTAAACCCTTCCTTAAACCCTGACCTACATGCTTTATCCTTGTGCGCCTTTCTTCAACTAGGCCTTGTGTGCCTACACGCATTTTGTACTTAGCCAATATTTTAGGGGCCCAACAAAGAATTTTGTAATTAGTGAAGGATTTACAAATACTTATAGATTCATGAATAAAATCTTGTATTTTCCAAAGCTAGGGGGGTGAGTTTGATTTAAATGATTGATGATATTCATTGAATCCCCTTCAATAATAATGTTCAAAATATTGCATTCCTTAGCAATTCTTATACCCCAAAGTGTTGATAAAGCTTCAACATAATGATTTGTTTGATGACCCATTCTACCAAAGAAAAGAAGTAATTAAATAGCCTCTATGATCTCTTATTATTCCTCCTCTAGAAACTCCTAGATTGCCCTTGGAGGCTCCATCAAAATTAATCTTGTACCATGAATTAGGAGGAGGGATCCAATGAACTAATGACCTGTCAATACTTGGCTGACCTTGTCTTTGAATACTTCCAATGTCAATTTTCCAAGCAGATAGAATAGTTTCTTCATTCTTAGGATATTGCTTGTTTTTAGGAGGTCTGAATCTCTTAATATTATCTTTGACAATAGTGACAATATCTTGAAAAACCTTTTTACAAACCTGTCTACTATCCCTAAATATGATCCCATTCTTGGTTTTCTAAAGTCTCCATATGGCACGGGATAGGATCAACTTCCAGAGTCTTTGAACTATGTAGTGCTTATAAGGGGGATCCCATTTCTCCCAGGTCTGCAAGAGACTATTTGGTAGAGTCCAACACATATTAAATCTTGAGAAGATGAGACTCCAAAGCTTTGAAGCAAAATCACAATGTAACAACAAGTGTTTAATATCCTCAGCCTCCTTTTTACACATACAACACATATTTGGCATGATAAACCCCTTTTTATTAAATTATCATTAGTAAGAATATTTCCTTTTAGAGTAAGACAAAAAGAATAAGTTAACTTTGGGATTTAGCTTAGGCATCCAAATTTTATTCCAATTGAATTCACTTTGAATGTTCTAAAAAAGGAGCTATAACCTGATTTGACAATATACTCACCATCAAAAGAGTTTAACCATATTAGCTCATCCTTCACATCTATTTGATTTAGAGGAATGAGATCTAGTTGTTCTTGAAGAGAAGAGACAACAGGTTTCAGATTTAGCAAATCCACACTAAGTTGTTTCCATTTTCTTTGATTCCCCTCTATATCAATGTAGTCTTTGACTTTAGTGCCATATTTCTCAGTTAAGATGACCTTAATGGAATCAAATCTGTCACTCAAACTGAAATTAGTCCAGTTGTCTTGCCAAAACTGAATATCATTTCCATTGCCCACTTTCCACCTACAACCCTTAATGAGAAAATTCCTAATTTGAAGCAAGTTGTTCCAAAAAATAGAACCATTGGGAAGTTGGTCTTCAAAGAGAAATGAATTCACATTATTTTGAGCTAAATATTTAACTCTGATTAGTTCAATCCAAGTCTACTCCTTTAACATTCTCCAACCCATTTTAGCAATTAAAGCAATATTCATTTTTTTGATGTCCTTGATACCTAGCCCTCCAATTTTCTTAGGTATACAAACTTGATCCCATGCCACCAAATGATATCTAAATATTTCTTCAGTCCCATGCCAAAGAAAGTGTTTTTGGATCCTTTCAATCCTATCAATAACCATTGTAGGAATGCTAAACATAGACATTATATATATGGGTAAGTTTTGTAAAGTGATTTTCAATAGCATACATTTTCCAACACTAGAAAGGACATCCCCTTTCCACCCAGATAATTTTCACTGAAATCTATCTAGTAAGGCATTCCATAATTTCGTAGTGACTTTATTGTTCTCAAGAGGAAACCCTTGGTAAGTAGTAGGCAAGGAGCTGATTTTGCATCCCAAAATAAGAGAAATTATTTTTTATCTTTCTAAAGGGGTATTGAAGAAATAAAATGAGCTATTATCAAATTTAACTTATTGTCCAAAATTAGTCTGATAAAATTTGAGAATGTTCTTGATATATTTAGCCTCAATAATGGATGTCATTATTAATAAAATTGTGTCATCACCAAATTTCTGATTTGAGGCTAATTGATTTTTAGAAGTAGGCCTAAATCCTTTTAAAATACTAGCATTAATAGCCTTAGTGATAGATCTGCTAAGGTTGTCAGCCATGAATATGAAGATAAGAGGGGATATTGGATCTCCTATCTTATGCCCCTACTACTGGTGAAGAAACCCATCGAGCACCATTGACTACAACTAAAAATATAGTCATAGATATACAGGCTTGAATGATCTTTCTAAATTTATTTTGAAACCCAAATTTAGCCAAGACCTTATCTAAAAAATGCCAAGAAACTCTATCAAAAGCCTTATTCATATCCAATTTGATTTCCATACTTGATTTTTGATTTTATCCATGGAATGAATGGTTTCATGAACCATGATCACCCCATCTTGTATTATTCTCCCTTTGATGAAACCACTTTGTTGTTTTGAGATCAAATTAGAGAGCAAAGGTTGGATTCTAGTAGCAAGAATCTTAGTAAAGATTCTATAGACCACATTTACTAGACTGATAGGCCGGAAATCCTTGAAATCTTTGGCATCCATCTTTTTGGGAGCTAGCACAATATGAGTGTTATTTAGTTATTTAATAAGGTCACCCATTCTATAAAATTCATTAACTACCTTGAGTAAGTCTTTCGAACAAATATCCCAATTTTTTTGGAAGAATATTTCTAGAAAAACCATCAGTCCCGGTGCCTTGTCTCCTTCAAGAGAAAACACAACTTTTTTGAGCTCCTCTATTGTCACTAATTTGGTAAGACTTTTAAATCTCTCTTCAGAAATAATATCTCCAGGATGGCATCTAAAAGGTAAGAGGTTGCCTCTTCATTGCAAACATTGTTCTCCGTGAGTAGATTTTCATAAAATCTAAGAGCTTCTGCTTTGATGTCATTCTGATCCTTGGTAACAATGCCATTTCCTTTTGATACTTCCATAATCTGATTGTAGGCCCTGTGTTTGAGGGTGGTCATATGAAATAATTTTGTATTTCTATCCCCTCTTTTATCCAAATAGCCCTGGATTTAAGTCTCCAATAGGTTTCTTCTCTACTGCAAATGGTATGCAAGTCAGAAAGAAGTTTCTTTTCCAAAAGATGATTAGCAGAGTCCATGCCTTTAGTGGATATTCTCTGCTCAAGATCCTGTAATTGTTGTTTTAGCTCCTTCTTTTCAAAAATATTATCAAAAACCTCTTTGTTCCATGTTCTCACTTTCTTTTTAAAAATTTCCAATTTCTACAAAGAATCGAATAGAGCAATTCCTTCTCCATCCCATTTCCACCACTCTTTAATCCTATCAGTAATGTCTTCATGATCCAACCACATTTTTTCAAATTTAAAAGAGCTATGGGAGGGCTTGGACCAATTGAAAAGATTTAACATAATAGGATTATGGTCAGATCCAATTATGGGTAATGAAGAAAGGTGAAAATCCTGATCTAATATCCAGTTAGCAAATATAAGGGCTATATCTAATCTAACCTAGATCATATCATCCCCAACTCTCCTATTGGAGTATTTACTTATTAAGTGGGGTGATAAGACATAATTTTGAATATTTGGATATTAGCATATAATGAGGTTTAGGTATTTTTAAGGGATCAATTAACTAAGTAAGATTGATTAATTGAATATGTAGTTTTGGTGGGAAATGGGATTCGAATGGGTAATCCTAATGAAGGAGAGAAAATACAGGGTGAAGGGGAGGAAGGATACTAAAAATGGTGTCTACATTTTCCCTTTTTGATGAGTGGTTTACGTTGGGAAAACCATGAGACAAAAATGATGAAGTATAAAAAGTATGATTGACTAAGTATTCCCCCTTAAACTTGGGATTGGTGACATAAATGAAGTCAATAACAATTTTGAAAGATATATAATGTGAAAGATCAGTTGGGTAAAGAAAATCATAATACAAGGCATGATGCCCCAAGCAAAAAGGACCACAATATCATTTAAAACCATGATAGTGACTTTGATATCATGTGGGTAGGGGAAAAAGGGTTGTATCAATGTAGATGATGGTAATGTTGTATAGGCCAATGAGTTTGAAAAATTAACTACAAAAGATGGATGCAAACCGTGATAACCAATGGGTCATAGGAAAACATCAAAGTACATGTAACTAAATGTAAAAGGTATGCAAATCCTTTGAATGAAAGGAATCAAGTGAAAATTTATGCGTCTGAAAAAGGGAAGAGGATGAAAATGATGATGCCCTAGCATAGGGCATGAAAATGACCAAGAAGGTAAAGTGGAAGATGGGTGGTGAAATAATATGCCCAAGGGGGAATGAGTATGGTCACAAAGGTAGAAATGAAGAGCAGATTGGATAGAAGTGTGAGATAAAATTCCCCAAGAGAGGGGGTAAATATGATTTTGAATACATGTTTCATAAGAAAGGTTCTTCATTAACGACATATGAGTAGAAAAAGAAAAGACAAATCGGTCCTTTTTCTCCGGAAAAGAGGAGAAGAATTCAATCTACTTTTACAAAGTAATTGCAAAGCAAAAGGTAGAGAAAATATCATTTGGGAATAATAAAAGGTGATAATTGATGAGTGTTATGGTATCTTTGAAGAAAAAAATTCCTAGGGAAGATGTGATGATGTTCCCCTTGAGAGGGTAGATGAGAATAGAAAAGATGACACCGCTCCCAAAAAGGAAGAGAGGGAAACCTCATAGAGAGGAGTATGAGGACATGGTGTAATGGGACGAAGATGTGTTGTCTGCCAAACAAGGAGGATTTTGAATCATTCTTAAATGTTAAGGAAAGAGAAGGAAGAGGATAATAGAGAAGGATGATAGGAGAGGAGAGAAGATATCGTAGTAGAGGGTGAAAAGCATAGAAGAGGGATAACGATGTGAAATATGAAGATAACATAAAAGATAAAGGGAGTGAGGTGATGAAGATGAAGGGAGAGAAAACATGGATGAGAGGAGGAAAATGAAGAGATTAAAGAAGAGGAAAGAGATGATAGAACAAAGAAAATAAAGAAAGTAGGAGGAGAAGAATACAAGGAAATAGAGAGGATGCGATAGGCCTGGAAAAAAGGAAAATAGAAAAATATGATATGAGAAGAAGGATTGAGGAAGGATGAACAAGAAGGAGAAGACATGATTCAAGAGATGAGGGGGAAGGATGACAGGAAAAATGATGAAAGTGATAAGGGAAATGGGGGATGGTAGAGGCTATGCCAGTTAAGGAATGTTAAGGGAAGACCAATAATAATTGGAAGATGATGATGATGTCGGGTGAAGATGATAGAAAAAGGGAATGAAGAAGATGGAAAAAGAGGAAGAGATAAGGATGATGGGAGGAAAAGTGAAGGGATGAATGACACATAAACAAGGAAAAGTAAAAGGGAAAGAGAAGAGAAAAGATGACAGAGTAGAGGGTGAAAATGGGAGAGAGATGTGTAAAATGAAAGCAGTGGAAACCAAAAAAATACAACATGGAGAATGATGTAGAAGATTATGGAGAGAAATGATGAAAAAAGAGGGATATGAGTTAGGGAGGAGTGTAAGGAAGACAAAAGAGATGATAGAGATGAGAAAATAAGGAAACTATGGTGGAGGAGGGAGAGGTGGAAAAGAGTAGACAAAGGAATGGAAACTAGGACAAAATGATTGAGAGTGGGAAGATTAAACATGCATGGAAAGGATTGGTGGTTGATTATGATAAGAGCAAGAAAAGGTGAAGAAGATGAATGTATGGGTAGAGGAGCAGAAAAAGGAATGAAAGAGGTAGAAGAGAATAAGAGAGAGGGGTGATAGGTGAGGAAGGAAATGATGAAGGAAAAATAAAAAGAAGATAAGAAAATGATAGAGTAGAGGGTAAAATTAATAAAAAGGGAGGGAGAGGGTCAAAATGAAGGGAGTGACGAAGGGTGAAGGGGATGAAGGGAGAGAAATGATGGAAAATGAAAGAGACGATAAAACTAAGAAAAGAAATGAACTATAGAAGTTGGAGGTGAAGAAAACAAGAATAGGTAGAAGAGAATAATAGAGAAGGATGATAGGAGAAGAGAGAATGAGGAAAGATGAACAAGAAGATGAGATGAGAGTAGGGGTAAAATCAGGAAAAAGGAGAGAAGGATGGAAAAAGGAAGGAGATGAGGACGATGAAGAATGTAAAGAAGACGAAAGAGGAGGTAGAATAGAGAAGAGAAAAAAATAATGAGGGGCCATGAAGATGTTGAGAAAAGCAAAGAATAGAAGATAAACTAGCACAAAATTATTAAAAAGGTGGGGGTGAGAGAGAAAGGAAGGGGATGGTAGTGGGAAGGTGAAAATGATAGGGAAATAAGAGATGACATATTAGATATGGGGAGAAGATTGAAGGAGCCAAGTTATCGAATGGAAAACCAAGGTAAATAATATAGAACAAACCACATGGAGATGCATGTGGAGGGTGGGATGATAAAAATATGGGATAACCTTGAAGATCTAGGTTATAAATGGGAAGTAAGAAGGAAACACAAAGTAAAAAGGGGAGGAATATGATATAGAGGAAGTGAAATAAAATGAGAAGTAGAAAGGAGGAGAGGAAAATAGAGAAAATGATGCAGAAGGAAGGAAACCAAGAATGGAGATATTCAATGAAGAGTGAGTAATATTAGGAACGTAAAGAGAAGCTAGAGGGGAGGAATGACATGGATTGGAAAAGATGTGGAGATGCATGAAATGATGATAAGAGGATGACAAGAAAATAGAGAGAGGGTGTATGATGAAGACAATAGAGATATTGAAGAGGGTGAAGGGAAGATGGAGAGGTGGGGAAGAAGTGACAAGAAAGTGTAGGAGTGAAGAAAAGGGAGGTGAGGGAAGAGAGAATGAGGGATAAAAGAGGCAATGTTAGTGAAGGGATGTTAGGAAAGTCCTCCAATAATGATTGGTAGAGATGGATGGGAGAAAAAGTGAGGAGAGGGAAAAATTAAATGAGGAATAGAAGAGGAAATGCCATTGAAGGGATGTTAGGGGGAGTCCATGATAATGATCCATAGACACATAGGAAGGAATGAATGAAGAAAAAAGGAGAAGTTCAAAGAGAGGGAACAAGGTCATGCAGAATGAGGATGAGTGAATTTTAGGAGGATTCCAACGATAATTATTAGCACAAAAATGGAAGATGATGATGAAATAAAGTTAAGGGATGATCAAAAATAATGATGGGTAAGCATGGGGGTAGATATGTGGAGAAATTCAAGATGATGGAGTGGAAAGAGTAAAGAAAGGAGGGAGAATGATTGGTTCTAAGATGAAGATGAGGAGAGGATGCAGTGGATGGATATGAATGAGGGAAAGATGAAGAAATAAGACATGAAAATAATGGAAAGAAAAAATATGAAGGATGATAAATTGAGGAGAAAATGGGTGAAAGGAACATGGTTATAGGTGGAAGATAGTAGATTAATTCCGTAATATGATAGGTTGAGAAAGGATAATAGTAGGAGGAAAATGTAGTTGGTAAGGAAGACCAAGAGGAATAAATAATCAATAGAGGGAATGAAAAACTAGGCAAGGAGAAGTCCAAAATGACGAGTTCAACTTAAGGAGGACCCTTAAGTAAGACTGTCATGAGACAAAAGTGGTTAAGTAAGATTCCCAAGTGAGGGATGATGGAGATGAAAAGTGGGAAAATAGGAGGTGGTATCTGCGAGAATGGAAGAGGAGGTGAGAGGATGTGATGATGGGGACTAATGATAAAATGTGGGTGGTGAGGATGTGGAGTGATGGGGAGTGCAAGATGATAGATCATCCTTAAGAGAGACTCTTAAGTAAGATCATCATGCCGTAAGAGTGGTTAAGTAAGATTGCCAAACCGATAGTGATGATATGGAAGGGGAAAGACAAGAATGGATTGGGTACATGGGTGGAATGGTTGGTTAGAGTAGATGATGATGCCGAGGGGTGGGAGAAATAGGATGGAGGAAATATGATAGAATGGGGAAGGGCTAGATGGAAAATAAATCTTAAGAGGGACTCTTAAGTAATATTGCCATGTGACAGGGATGGTTAAGTAGGATTGCTAAGTTGAAGAAGAAGAAGAAGATTGATGAGAAGAAGTGATTGATGATTTGATGAGAAGAGGGAATGAAAATATGGACTTAAGGAGAAACCTCAAGTGAATTTTCCATACTACGAGAGTGTGTAAGTAAGATTACCAAGTAGAAGAAAAATACTAAGAAGGATGAGAAAAGAGTGAGTGGTGTATGTCAGAGTGGAACAAGAGGTGAGAGGAGGTGATAACAAGGAAATAAGGAAACAAAGGAGTGTAACATGAATGGATGAAGGAATATATGTAGTGTAGGATGGAGAGTGTGAGGGGAATCCTTAATTGGGATGCCCACGTTGTGAGAGTGATGAGGCAGAAGTGATAAGTGGAAGAGGTAGAGCAGAAATATGTGTGTGGTGGTGATTGTTGTCTGATGAAAGAGGAGATGGTGGAGAAGTTTCTACAATGGGAGGATCTTAGGAAGAGGGTATATCTCAACCAAGATGCCTATGTGGAAGGGGTGATTAAGTAAGATCATCAAGCTAAATTCAGAAGAGTGAAATGAAAAAACACAAAGTGGTGAAAGGAGACAAGAATGGTGAGAAGGGTAATGTGGGCATAAGTGGCGGATGATTAGAAATGAGGAGTGAGGATGAATGGATCAAATACATGGTGACCATGGTGGGGGATGAGGAGTTGTTGGATAATGAATGCTACTTGAAAAATATCCTCAAGTAGGATTTGCAAACTGCAATGAAGATCAAGTAGAATTCGCAAACCAAAAAGCATATTAGCGAGAGTATTCATAGATATTAATGGAATTCATGGAATTATGGATGATTGTAAGATATGTCATCCTTAAAGGTAAACATATATATATATATAGAATTCATGATTTGAAATTTGATATGGATGAATGTGATTTTGATAAAAAAGTGACCTTAAATGACAGAGATAGTCATAGCAAGGGGCATACATAGAAACCATACTTCAAACCGGATTGGAGGTAAACAAGAAAGGGTACCACTCAAGGCATTTCATTTACAGCTAATAACAAGTGTTAATACATAGCCAACGATAGTTAGTTATACCAAAAGACCACGAGGGAAAAATGGATACAATAATCTCATAAACCTAATGTCAACACGGTAAAGGGTTTTGAGATGTAAATTTTATGTGGGAAGAGGTTTCTCCATAGGTGGTTGTTCTTAGGACTATGCCCTAGCTTTAGGAAGGGGAAAGATGAAAACTAATCAATGTGGGAAGTCTGCAATGTATATGAGAAAGATGATCGATGCGAGAAGCTTTCTTAGGATGCTATGATATATAGAAGGTTGATCAATGCGGGAAGCCTTCATTGCCATGATACAATAGAGTAGCCATCCTTCAAGGGTATGGTCTACTTCTTATTTTGCATTTGGATTTTTTTAATGAATTTTTATTTTAGATGGAAGGATAATATATGCACGATAGCTATCCTTAGTGGGATCGGACTATTTTTATTATATACTTTTATGAACAAATATCCTTTAAGGGATCAGCCTGTTTTCAAATAACATGAGATAGGAGCATCCATAATTTTGAATTTTTTTTTTTGAAGGGGAAGAGCTGGGTATAAATAGGTAGACAACTTAGGAGGGGATGATGATTTTACAAGTGACACCTCTATACCCTTAGCGTGATTCCAATAGGTAAACAAGAAGGTGATGGGTGTAATTATCGGAAATTCTCACCAAAAAGGGAGAACCTATCCATAAGGAAAATGTTATGGGTAGATCCATGGTACCCATATTTAAGGTCATATCGAGGAAGTGACGGTAGACCACATAGTTCCATATCATTACAATGATAGATGGAAGGGACTAATGATGGAGGAATGATCTAAAGATATGACTATCTACTTATGGGTATATATACTTAACAATAAAATTTCCATAAGTGTAATACATTAAGAGGTTCGGTCTCTGGTTTATCATCAAGGGAATCCAAACGATAGGTCCCAGACCCATACTTATGCATGATAATGTACGTTCCAGCCTAGTTGGGAGAAAAATTTCCCTGTTGGATCCTTTATAGATTAGTGACATTCTGATTTTCTTGTAAGACAAGGTCACCTAGTTTAAAGTCACATTCTTTGAGATGCTTATTATAAGCACGCTAGATGCACTCTTGATAAACATGATGATGCTCAAGAGCAAGGAGGTGGCACTCATCTAACAATTCAAGTTGGGCTAGGCACTCTTGGCGATAATATTCATCAGAAATGAAGTCACAAAGAGACACACGTAAGGATGGAATTTGAACTTCAAGGGTAAGAAAAATTTAGAACCATATACAAGAGAAAAGGGGGTAGCCCTTGTGGAGGTACAGACACTAGTCTGGTAAGCCCAAAGAGTGAAGGGAACATGAAGGTTCCAGTCACGACCTACTTTATTGATGGTTTTAGCAAGGATGTTACGCAAGGTATTGTTAGTCACTTGGCCTAGTCGTTAGCTTGAGGATAATAAGGAGATGATAAAATAATCTTGATACTAAATGATTCACAATTTTTCTTAACTTCTTTTTTTTTAAGAGCTTCCTATTATCTGTGATGATCTTGTGAGGAACGCCGAAGTTAAAAATTATGTGTTGGCTGATGAAGTTAACGATCTAATTTGCTTTAGTTGAGGTGAGTGGAATATATTCCACCCACTTGGTGAAATATTCAGTTGTAGTGATAATGGAATGACGATGCTGACAATAATGAGGATTGATAGTACCGATGAGATCAAGAGCCCAATGTAAAAAGGGCCAAAGATCCTGAGCCGGTTGTAAGGCTTGACTAGGATTACAGACAAGATTGGAATGTTGTTGACATTTGATATATTTCTTAACATATTCAGAATAGTCCTGATTGAGAGAAGGCCAATAATAGCCAAGGTGAAGAACATGTTTAGTGACAACCAAGCCACTAAAATTTCCACCAAAAATGCCATCATGGACTTCTTGGATAATGCGAGTAGATTCATGGGATTTGAGGTAACAAAGGATAATACTTGTCAAACCCCCATTTGTAGAGGATGCCTCAAGAATGACATAGTGGTTAGCACATTGAAGAAATTAACTTCTACCATTCTTAGAGAGGTATGAGGGAATGATGGATTTGGATAGATAATCAAATATTTGAGAGTACCAAAGATCTGATGAGTCGGGTTCAACAATATTAACATGAGGTAACCCATGGATGTGAGATGGTTGATCACGACGATGAACAACCACCAAAATTTTGGATTCATTAGTTTTCCATGGGATGAGAGATGTAAGGGAATCCATTGTGTCAAGCAAAACAATTGGATGAGTGAGGGATGGATTGAATAGTATAAGAATCAAAGGCTTCAAGGAGAAATAGGATGATATCTCGATATTTTTAGAGAACATCATTTTTACATTGATAATTTTCTGTAATTTGTTTGATAATGAGCTTTGAATCCCCATAGATGTTAAGGATTTGAACACCCAAAAGGATAGTAGTTTCAAGACCTAAGATAAGGGATTCATACTTTGTCATATTTTTCATGCATTCAAAGTCAAGTTTTTGGGAAATGGGCATGGGAGTGTCCCAAGGAGGAATGAGAATGACGTTAGCACCTCCCCCTTGCTGACATTTAGATCCATCAAAGAAGAGAGTCATGCGAAGAGGAAATGACTCATAATGAATATTTTTAATGGATTCATCAGGAAATTTCTCATGAGGAAGATGAGTGGTAGGAAGAGGGGCTTCAGCTAATTGTTTTGCGATCACTTGGCCTTTAATAGACTTTTGAGAGATGAACTCTAGGTCAAACTCTGTCATGAGCATGAGCCATCAAGTGATGCAATCATTGTGATAAGGTTTAAAATGTATGGTTTTGAGAATATTAAATCTAGTGACTACATATGTTTTGTGATTGAGAAGATAATGGTGGAGCTTGGAAGTGGCAAAGAAAATGGTGCAACACATCTTTTCAGCTTTAGTGTAATGAGTTTCATACTTGTGTAGGGTATGACTAATGTAATAGATATCTGCTCTCTCTGCCTTGACCATCATGATGTGCTAACATGGTACCTAGTGCATGATTGATGACGAGAGACATATCAAGTAAAAAGGCTCCCCCTTGTGTGGAGGTATAAGAACAGAAAAGATAGGGATCTTGCTTAATATCATCCAAGGATTTTTGTAGTTATCATCCCAATGGAAGTTGATGTATTTATGAATAAGATGATGAAAGGGTTAGAAATGGTTTGAAAGTTTCAAGATGAAGAGGTAGATGGAATTAAGATGGCCTTGAAGAATGTGAAGTTGTTTAAGATTAGAAGGAGGGGGAATATCAAGGATTACCTTGATTTTGGTGGGTCAACCTCAATACCCCTAATAGAAATGATGAAGCCAAGGATTTTTCCAGTTAATACGCCAAAAACACACTTTGTGGGATTAAGTCAAAGGAAGAAATGGATGAGACGCTTGAAAAGGATTTCAAGGACAGAGAGGTGATTGCATCGATGTTTGGACTTTCCTAAGAGGTCATCAACATAGTCTTCTATAGTTTTATGTATGATATCGTGAAAGATATAAGTCATGGCTCGTTGATAAGTGGCCCCAACATTTTCAAACCAAAGGGCATGACACGATAGAAAAATGTCCCCATGGGGTGATGAAGGAGGTCTTATGTTGATCTTATGATGTGATGAGGATCTGATTATAGCTAGAAAAATCATCCATAAGAGAAAGCATCTCATGTCTCATGTAAGATCCACAAGTTGATCGATGTTGGGAAGAGGAAAGTCATCTTTAGGGAAAGTGAGATTAAGATCCCAAAATTCAATGCATATACAAAGATTTCCCTATGCTTTAGTGATGGGTACGATGTTAGAAACCCATTGGGGATAGTTAATGGGGATGATGAAATTGACAGAAAGAAGGCGTTACAACTCCTCTTTAACAAGGAGAGAAACTTGAGGATGCATGCGGCGAAGCTTCTGCCTAATTGGCTTAGTGTTGGGGATGGTGAAAATGTTATGGAAAATGACGGAGGGTTCAATACTTGACATGTCGAGTACAACCATGTAAAGGCCTAGTTGTGTGTGAATAAGTAAGAAGTGAAGGCCTCAAGCTCTTGCGGTTCCAAAGATTGGCCCACCTTAAGGATGTGGGGATCTTGAGGAGTCCCGATATTAATGTCAATAGTGGACTCATTTAGGAGAGTGGAAGTGTCAAGGGGAAGGTAATTTTGGATATGAGAATATGTATCCCCCATGTAAGAAATAATGTAATTATCATCGCCACACTGAATAATTTCAATGATAGGGGAATATTCCTGTACCATCTCTAGATGCTTGAGAGGAAAGGACCAAGTTTCATTTCTAACCTGATAAGTGATTGGGCCGAGGGAAATGGTGGAAATTAATTTTTTTAGGGGAATATATTTGGTATCATTGGGATTAGTGAGATAGTAATATAGAGAGGAGGGAGGAAAATCAATGTTGATGGGAGAGGATGCATAAGTTCCTGAAGGGGGGATGGAGGGATCTTTATATCCCAAGATAAATGTTTCACATGGTTCATGGGTTTGTTTGAAGACATGGCCATGATGACCTTGTTCATAACACCCCATATCAAACCCCTTCCATGCACAATGATGGAGGTATGTGTAGGTGAAGGATGGTTTACCAAGGAATTTGAAACCTCCAACATATGGTTTGGTGTGTGGGTGATCTCCAATATGAGAAGAAGGGTGATCAAGGGCTCCGTATACTAGATGGGTTTGGAAAAAATAAGGGCAAAATGATAATATTTCCCCAAAATTTTATTAATACATAGGATCCTTATGAGTAGCTGAGACAATTGGGAGAAGGAAGAGAATTAAGAGAGAGGATTTGATATTCTCCTAAGGAATTCATTGCATTATAGCATTGAAAACTCCATCGTGGGGTAATGTAGATGCATACGAGAGAAGAATTAGTGGATGCACCGGAAGATGGGTTGGATTTGGGGACAAAAACGTCTTTACGTAAAAAATTCATACAACATGTCTTGAAAGGAGGAGCATCGGTAGGGAGAGTACAAATGGTCCCTTCATGTTCATATTTAATACAATGGTGGAGGGTAGATGGGACATAGTGCATGACATGAATCTAAGGATGTCCAAGTAGAAGATTATACTAAAATTCTCCTTCTATAATGTAGAAGAGCTCATGGAGGAGTTTATGGATGATGCAAATGGGAAGGAAAACTATACCCAATGGAGGGTTACAACATTATTAAAACCATGGAGGATGGTAGGAGATTCAACAACAATGGTGTTAGGTAGTTTGAGTTGGTTGAAGGTGTGAGAAGAAATTATATTGATACTAGCACCATTATCAATCATAGTCCGTCGGATGAACACGTGTTGTTGATGCAGACTGTGATGAAGAGAGGAAGATCATGTTCTTTTGGTGACATGTTGGGGATTTTCAAATCCTCAAAGGAAATGGCAGCAGATGCTACAAGAGCATCAGATAGAGCCACAATGGGTTGAGGCTCATCAGATGATATCAGGATCCATTATAGAGCTTCAATAAGAGCATGTTTATGGTTAGGAGAGCTTTGGATAAGCTCATAAAGTGAAATTTTAAATGGGGCTGGTGAAGCCATTTGAAAATGGCTTTGTTTGATTGAAGCAAGATTAGGAGTGGCCAAAATAGATACCTTGGCCTTAGAGGAAGATGGAGGGGTTGATAGGGGATGAGTGGTGGGAACAACGATGACAACTTTAGGTTGTGATGGGGGTGTGGATGAGGTAAGATCCCTAGGAGGAGGGATAGTAGAAAAGGTATTTGGCTTAGGTTGTGTGGTGGATTTAGGGTTATGTGGTCTAGAATGGGTGGTTATCTGAATAACATTGATCAAAAGAGGGGGACCATCCCTAGGAACATCCTCTTTTGGTGGCAGGTTGGTGATATCCTTGGATGTATCTTCTATTGGTGGTGGCATGTTGGAAAGAGTCCTCGATGAAAGGGGTGGCTTAGATGTTCTAGCAGATGCATGTTGGGAAATGGGAGCTGATTGGGTTGGTGGAAGAGTTGGTTCTCCCTCATCAAGGAGATCATTCTCATTGATAAGGTTGTGTATGATGGTTTGAAGGAATCTACAAGTGTTTAGTGTCATTCCCTAGTACACGGTGGTATACACAAATAATGTTAGAGTCAAACCATAAGGGTCTTGGAACACTTGGTTCAAAGAGTTTAATTGGTTACGAGAATGATCGCCAAATTCTGGAGAAATTGGTAAAACATTTTGGTATAATATCTCAAGGGAATATGTGATGATGTGGCTATTGGGGAAGGGTTTTGTGATGAATTTAATGATGGTTTGACATGAGGTGGTGTGATGGGAGCCTTCGATATTGTCTTATATTTAGAAGAGGATGGGGCTAACTGTGTTTGTTTTGGAATATTGGTTGATGATGTGGACGACCTAGACTCAGTTTTGGGAGGTGGTTTAGAAAGAGGTCATTGTTGTGTTGTTTTATTAGTGGCAAAGGTTTTCAGTGAAGGGGATGATCCCAAAATAGAATAATATGATGAAGGGGGTGTCCCAAAATAGAAGAAGATGATGTGGCTTTAGGAGGATTGGTCTTAGGGGAAGGAAGCTCTACCTTTTTGTGAGGACATGAAAGAGGACATTGAGGAAATGTGCCAAGGGGTCTAGATCTTGTTTTTGAAGAGGCACCCTTGGGAGGAATGAAAAAAATCTCTATTGGAGGGTCCAAAGATGGTATTGTGGTTGATACAGGTGGAGGGAGTAGTATTTTCATGATGATGTCAAAAGGAAGTAAAGATTGGTTTGATGTGAAGGCATTTAATTGTGTAGAAGAGATGGGAGGATCACTTGAAGTTATTGCAAGTTGAAGTGCTTTCAAAAATTCTTCAAATGATGAAAGTGATGTGGAAGAAGAAGGTGATGTAGATGTGGTCACAATAGTTGATGTAGTGGGTGTGGGTAAGAGTGCGGAAAGAGGAACTGAGACTAATGCTAAGGATGGTACAATGGGTAAAGGAAGAATGGATGTGGATAAGGTAGTCAAACCTAACAAAGTGGATGTGAAAAGTGATGAAGTAGGAGTGATAGATAAAGGATTCAATATAGGTGTTGGATCAATGGTGGGTGTAGAATGAGATGTGGATGGTTTTTTATAAATGATTTATGGGGCATCATTGATATACTTGTGAATGGGGAAGATGTGACATGTGTGAAAGTAGGTATGGGTGTGGGAATAGATGTTGAGATAGATGTAGGTATGATTGGTGTGGGTATGGGAATAAGTGTTGATGAACTTGTGGATGTAGGAAAAATGTCTAGAGAGGTGGATGTGATGGTTGATGAAGATGATGAATCTGTGGATGAGATATGATCTTGATCCATAGTGTGTAAATTGTTTATGGTATGAGCATTAGGTTCTTGAGATGTAGAAGAAGTGGTGGCTTGAATTTTTGGTGCATGGTTGGGGAATGGTTGTTTAAAGATGTCAAGTGGTTGGTTAGGGGATGCATTAGGATTGTCCACTTGAAGATCACCTTGATCAATGAGTCTTTGGACTATAGATATTTGAAGGTTCGACACCTCTCTATATCATGTCCTCGAACTTGGTGATATTTACAAGTAATGATCTTCATGATACCACACAGGTTTTACTCTTGATTCATCAAGTGGATGGATAGGAGGAAGAGTGATAAGGTTAACCACCATCATTTTGTCAAATATTGAACTATACGAATCTCCAATGCAGTATAGTTAGGCATTAGTTTAGGGGATCTTTGTTGAGGCCACACACTGGAAGTATGTGCAGAACAATATTTAACGATCACAACATTGGCGTTACCTTTGATTTGTTGTTTTGCATGGAGGACTTGGTAAATTCATGTTTAGGTTTATTTGATTTTAATTTTAAATGACCCTGCTCAAGGGCGCATGTTTCAAGTTTGTGAGCCATGGTGAAGGCTTCATCAAAGGTTCAAAATGATTGGATTTATAAAGTAGAAGATATATGCTTTGCACACAAACATGAGAAGAGATTGATGAGATCAGTTTGTGGAAGAGGGAAGGATAACTAGTTTATAATGCCATGCCAACGTGTGACAAAATTTGTGATGGATTCGTCCTCAAACTTCCGAATGGCATATAGATCATTGATAGTTATTTTGCGCATGATGTTAATCAAAAATTGTTCTAAAAATAGTTGCATGAGTTGGGTGAATGAGAATATAGAATATTGTGGGATACTATTGTACCAGTCTAGTACGGGACTGGACAAGGACATGGGGAAGGTGTGAAGCATTAAGTCCTGATCATGTGCAATAAGGTAGCACACATGTTTGAATGCACGAAGATGCTATTTTGGATCCTCTTTGTTGTTAAACTTGATGAATTTTGGTAGTTCCTAGTGCAAAGGATACAATTTAATTGGTACAAATGGGTGAATAGGCTCATTACAAATTTTTTCATATGATAATGAAGATTTGGATACTAAAGTAGTAGCTTTGAGGTTGGCTATCCTATTCACAAGAGCATGCATGGGATCATTTGGAAGAGTCTTTTGGGGGAGGAGAGGTGGTGGTTGCATGTAAGAAGTGGCCAAATGAGTTTGTTGCTGGATTTGTGGATGTGTGGGTGTTTGAGGAATTTGATAGGGGTGAGTGTGAATCATGGGTTGTGATTGAAGGGGTGGTTGTTGAAATAATTGTTTTTGAGAAATGGGGACATGGTATGATTGTTGGGACTGGGTTGGTTGTTGTGGAAATTGTTGAGTGGGGATGTGGGCGTAGATAGGTTGATGGAATGGGTGAGACATTGAATAATGTAAAGTACCCATAAAAATGGTTGGGAAGCAATGACATGCATGTGTGATGTGAAAGGATCCTATTTTGTGGATGAGGGATGTGATGCATGGGCATGTTAGATGGGGACACGATGGGTTTTGTTATTCCCTTCATTTAATCAACTCATGGTTGATGTCATATTCAAACTAGGGGTGTGTCTGAAGCTATATGCAACAAGAAGAATCTTAGTGAACTAGTAATTGATTGTAGATATTTATTATTTTTATTTTTTCTTGGGGGTTTTTTAAAGTGTCTTTAAGATTTCCTAGCCAAATCCTTATTAAATCTAACCTATAAGAAACTTTCTGAAATAACCACACATTGCTGAAATGAACAAATCTTGTAGAATTGAACACACTGCTGGAAATAAATACACTTTACATAATGAAACACATTGTTGAAATAAACACACTTTGGAAAGATTGTTTAAAATTCTTTTGAGGAAATAGAAACGTACACTAAAACACCTGTAGGGATGATAAATAACTTATGTAACATATTTTAATTTAAGAATCAAAAGTACTTACAAAAATGCTAATTAACAGATTTACACAAATTTCTTGAAGATATAAATACCAATAAAATAAAGAATCTTGTTTCTTGGAGGAGTGGGCCCTTGCTCCACCTTGAATCAGGAGTTAACACAATATGATGCTCTCAAAATTAAATGGCTCTCTTATTATTGAATTTCTATGTCTTACAAAAATTAACTGTGTATATGTCTATATATCTATATCCTTTATCTATCTTCAGGTATTTATATATATTTCTCCATCTGAAGATGCATTTACAATCATGAGTGTTCAATATCTGTCTATCCACCTATAGGTTCTAGTGAAACAAAATAGTTCCCAAAGTAGATATGAAATTTAGAAAACTAGATGGACATACAATTGTTGGTCTTACATAAGTATTTATAGAGTGTGAAGAACTGGAAAATTGTTGGTCTATTCTTGATTAGAGGGCCCATTAATTGCTCCATAACCGGATTTTGATAGAATAAAAATATTCCCATTGATTCTAGAACTTTGGAGAAGTTTCGGAACCAAAGGGAAACCTTTCGAGAACTAAGCTGTGAAATTTGGAGCTAAGTCTTTGGAGTTTTGGAAATAAGTTTGAAGGTTTTGGAGCTAATTGATAGAGTTTTGGAGCTAAGTGATAGAGTTTCGGAGCTAAGTGATAGAGTTTCGGAGCTAAGTGGAGTTTGGAGCTAAGAAAAATTGAAGACAATTTCCTCAAAAAGGTGTTGGTTGCTTCACACTTTGCTTATCTGACCAAATATGACCTGTTTTATTCCAAAAACTAAATTTCCACACATTTTGTTAGGAATTATAGAGTTTTTAGATGTTATAACTAAATCAAACAAAATATGGACAATTACATCCTAACTTATACTAGATAAAACAAAATCCATGAATTGCAGTCAAACTTGATTATAAGTACATTAAAATAAGATCATTCATTACACATTGATGAGGCATATTTTGGCCTTATCAGCACTAGTGATAATTGTGGCCAAAGAGGTGATAAGAACAATAGTTATAATAGTTTTATTGATTGGAGGGAGATTGGGGGGAATAGGTGTGACTAACTGAGTAGTTTGGTGGGATGGTGGATTGGTAGAAGATAAAGTGAGGTCATGTTGGGATGTAAGAAGTTTGTTTACGATAAGTTGGGTGTTTTTGGGATTGGTCTGATAAGAGTAAATCTGCTGAAGTGGTGGACCATCTGGAGGAATATGAATGGATTTTCTAAGGAGATAATCTTGGAGAGCCACCAGATTGGCATCAAGAAGTTGTTGGAACTCTACATCACTACAAGGATGATAGGAAGATCAAAAGGATTTGATCTAACAGATGGTGGGGTGGTTGGCCTAGATGGGATAGATTGATGGTATAAGAAAGAATTGGTCTCATCTAAGGTCGAAGTGTGAACAAGGGGTCCTTGGTGAGAAATGTTGATGAGGGGTTGAGTGCCCATGAAAGAGGTAATCAAGGGCACAGATGAGGAAATTGTTGTGGTGGATGTTCATTGGGATGAAGAACTATTTGAAGCAAAGTTATGTTCCATTTTCTTAGTGGTTGAACGAGTAATTACGGGCATGAAACAAAAAAAAATTTTACACTAACTAAACCAAACAAGTCAGGCAAACAATTTTCTTTTTGTTAAAATGTGAAGAATATGGATGAGCCAAGTACCTATAATGAGGTAGTCTAAGTTTAATTTCAGGTAAGTTGTGGCCAAGAAATGTATGCAATGGTTTTTGTTGGGTGATAAAATCCCAATAATTGAACCAGGTGAAAGGAATGTTTCAATGTGTTAATTGGTTTGTGAAGTTTCAGGAAGTGTGTGGTAAAATGTGTGATGCAGAAGATTGAACCTCCTATTTAAGCTATGTGAGAAAGCAGGATGAGAAATGAAGGTTCTTTGTCAACCCAAATCCAAATTTTATCTTTCAATGAGGATACACAGAAAAGGGAGTTGTGATGCAAAAGGAGAAAATAGAGGAAATGAGGAATACTTGTATAGCACTTTTCCTTTTTATCTATGTTGTCATTCAAATATGCAACATGGAAATTGATGGTTTCCAAGCATGACAATGATACCTTTGTAGAAATTTTTTCATGTTTTTATCATTATGAGGCACCCCGAGTCTTCCCAGTCAGTCCAGTAACCTCCCAATTGGTGTTAATTCATTCCCCTAGGTGATTTTATGGGTAGTTGTGGGAAGGGCTATTATTGGCCTTCTTAGGACTGGAGCAACCCCATGGAGTAGAGAAGAAAATCCAAAATGAACGTGGAGGTGATTAAAAGGTCTTGAGACATCATGGAAGTGATGCATGAACATTCTGTAAAGATTCAAACAAATTGGGGTAGTTTCACCAAAATTAGGGTTCAAGGCCTAGTTAGTGCATAGGCCAAAACAACCACTGAGCTTCCAAAGGTGATTCCAGGAGCTCTAGATAGAATTATGAGAAAAAACAAATTATATTTATAAATATAATTCCAAGCCCTTCAAGATGGTGAAATCAGCTTTTTTGAAAGCGGTTTGGTGCATTATGTCCTGCAAGCAATTTTTCTCATGTAAAAGTGGAGTACCAAAACAAAAATCCCCTTTTAAGGGGATAAAATTGAATAATAAAGAAATAATAATCCCACCATTTGATTCAAAAGGACATTTCAAGCTATCATTGTCTCAAGTTATCATTGTCTCAAGTTGTCCACTTGGAGCGAGTTTGAGAGTTAGCCAACTTTTGGGTTTTGTGTCCCTGAAAATTTTCAAGGTTAGGGATAGAAACCATGAAAAAAAATCACCCAACCTCCATATGACCTCTAAAACCTCATGCAACCTTCAGGATCATCAGTTCAGCCCCCAAGTGCTATTGGGAGCTCAAATTCCTTCATTGTCGAGATCTCGCCACATGTCGGCCGGGAGCACCATGGAATTTTATGTCCCTCATGTACCTCATATGTCAAGGACATAAAACTTTGAAAAATACACCTAGCCCTCTAGGGGAAACTTTGGTCACCCATGTGACCCACTTCCAGCCCCTCAGTGCTTTAAAGCTGATTTTCTAGCTCTCACTCCTTGCCATTGGATCGCCGCATCATGTCGCCATCTTGCTCACTATGGAAATTGATGTCCCTCATGTCCATTTGAGGTGAGGGATGTTAGAGACATGAAAATATTTCTAAATCCAACTCTAAAAATTGAAAATTTTCTAACTCCGGCTGCTTTCTGCTTCTAACTGCTTCTCCATTGCCAGAAGAAAGTTGCAGAGAACACCTCAATCCACCATTGTTCTTCCAAACCAGATCCTCCATGGAAACCAAACCTTCCACTCCATGAATATGCATAGGTTTCAAATAATATATTTATCGAAAGAGCTAGAGGAATGAAGAATCAAAGAGAAGAGCAAAGGAATTCTTTAGAAACCTCCATTACTGTGAAATGAAGATTCAAACATATCTTGCAAACCGGTACATGGATTGACAAACCATATGTTTCTGAGTTATTATCTCTTGAAGGCCATTAAAAATTCATATTAAAATCTCTTGTTTTTGCAAGGAATTCTCACAGCAAATAAATTTCACTTCCGGCTCCACAAAGAACAAAGCTCAATTTCCCATCAAATCGACAACCGGATCGAAGAGAAATTTCACCAGTGAGACAAGAAGCAAAAACCTATCGCAATGGAGTTGATTTAATCGTGAATGGAGAAAAAACTAAACCTTAAAATTTAAATATCCATTAATGACTGCCATGACATAGTAGTGGAAAAAATCAGCGAGCTACCTCTCCACTTCTCAGGGTTCCAATAGGCGAAATCGCGCAAAAATTGGAGGGAATGATCGTTGAAAAATCTAGTTTCACATGAACTAGTTTTCATGCCATGAAGTCCCTATTTTTTAGGGATATGGAGGTCTATGTTTTTATCAAAATTCTTCCCTCTTTGAAGAAAATTTCAAATTCCCAAAGATCCGATAGGTGAAATCATCCGAAATTTAGAGGGAAGGGTCCCCAAAAATCTAGTTTCTCTCAAACTAGTTTTTACATGATGAAGTTGCCAGTTTCTTGAGATATGAAGGACTGATTTTTTATCAGTATTCTACCCTAGTAGCTCCATACCTGAAGCTCTTACCAAACATAAATTTTCATTTTTCATTTTTGATCTTTTTGGAAAGCGAATCATGATGAAAATTGGAGCACGAGTTCATGACGAAGAGCCGAATCCAAATTTTTTTACCTATTGCAAACAGAGGTCATTTTCACCACTTAATAAAAATAACATATGTTACAATTCCTTGCATTATAAAAATGATGAGTCCCACTAAATTACAAGTTTGTTTACTCATTTCAATAAAAAAAGAGGTAAAATGGAAAGTAAGATAGAAAACAACTTCTTCCCAAAATAGCAAGTCCCCAAATAACAACCTGCTAAAAATAGAAATGTACTAAAAATAGAAATATCTCAAGAACAAAGGAGGTTGGAATATGGTAGATGGTTCAAAAGGTGAAATTGGAGCAAGATAAGTGATATGCCTCAGAATAGCAGAGCACATGCTCATATTCTAAAAATAGAAAGTTTTTATTTCATAGTGGAAAATTACAGACCACTTTGTTTTTACTCACCTTATTGATTTTGGAATCCCTTTTGGATAATGAGATGGTTTCATGAGTTGAAAAGGAGGAATGATAACTTCATGGAGGTCCTAGAAGCATCATCTTGAGTGTAATGGTTTACAGAAGCAAAGCAAGGCATCACAAGGCACATCATGTGAATTCATCTTCATCACTTAAAGAACTCGAGTGATCCAAAATGAATTGGTCAGAACAATTTCAATGAGTCAAAGGGTTCATCAACCAAGTTTCAAGGAGGGTTATCATGGGAATTTTATGTGTTCATATCGAGATTATAGTGGTAAACATCATAACAATGTTTCTAAACACTCATTCTATGGTCCAAGATGTTCATGTATCATAGAGTTTGCAGTCATCACTAGATTGGGAAAATGATTCAAAGTTATTCAAATGATAAATCTTCATCAGTGTAAAAGATCATCAATGGCAGAAATTTTCACTCAAATTTCATGGCTGCATCAAAGCATTCAAATCATTTCTTCACGAGGAGTGCTTTCCCTCTATCTCTTCCCTCTTCCTCTCTTTCCCTCTCTTATTTCTCTCCCCATTAAAGTTATTTGTTATGCGTCATCATTGTATTTCGTCCTATTCACTTAAGTGACCTATTTTAAATTTGTAAAAATTATTTTCTCAAAATTATAAGAGAAATACTTAATTCATGGAAAATGAAAGGTCATGAGTGGAATATGGAAATGAAGAGTCATGTGAGGGAGGTGAAAGGAAAATTGTAGTGAGCTCTTCATTCCTAGGGGTTCTAATTATGAAATTCTTCTAGCTGGTTGTATTCTTGTAAGTACATGAGAGATTTTTTTCTCACTTATGAGTGAAAAGAGTTAGCCACTTTGCCCTATTCTCAATGTCTTCCATTCTCATACTATGTACAATTTCTTCATGATAATCAATACAAGAAGAAAGAGTTTCAATCCTTTTTATACTAAGGGGTTTACTGATACTTTGTGTTCATTAAATTCTAATTGGTCTTGTTATTGTTTTTAGTATTGTTTCTTCCTAATTTTAGTGCATGTATGAAATTCCTAACTAGTGTGTGTAGGAATCTTATTTTCTACCTACAAAATTAGTTCTCCTACCTATTTTCTCACTCCCCTTTCCCACTCTTCAGACAAATTCGTCCCTAGAAAGAGATTGCTAGCTTTTCCGCAAGGTCAGTCAAGTGCCCCTATTAGATCCCCGATAACAAGGCCACCAGGAAAATCCACCTTTACTTGCGCATGCATAAATGTCATTGCACCGGTTAAGTAGAGGACTTATATTCCCAGAGATTTGGCAAAAATCCACAATTTTTTCCACCTAACAATTTTCTTGCCAACAATTTGGGAGCAAGTTGAGGAAATAAAATAGTATGCTCTAAGAAATCCTGTTGCAAGAAGGCAAATAATGTATACTATCTACATAGTTAGTGCAACTGAAATACCAGGAGAATATGGAGCTATCAATGTGAGTATGTTGATAAAAAAATGACAAAATACTATGTGGCAATGATCCTGCAAAAGGGGTTAGTAGTTTTATATGATAATGAAAAGACAATGATGTAGGATACCACAGTCACATTTTTGATTCTCAGGATCACTTTTGATAAGCGAAAGTGAAGAGCATATAGGTGATGGGTTGTAATTAGCTTCTAAAAAAAAGAAAAAGAAAATGACAAGAACGTGTAGATGAAAGGCACCAAAATGAGGATTAGTGAGTAAATAATAATTATGTTTTGTGAAGTGATATGTGGTATCCAAAAATGGTGAAATATTTTAAAGGAGCACCAATCATGATGAACGGTATTGTGGGAGATCCCAATGGAAGGTGTTGGAGTTATGGTAATGTTATAAAAAAAGATGGATTTGATAGTGAAATGTGGTAGACGTAATTCATGGATTGGTCACCTTTTGGAGATGACTAACTGAGACAATTATAAACAATAAAATAACAAGAATACCACCACCCTAGAGACACCTAAAATCAGCGATGAATCCAACAACATATCCACCATTATCTAGAATCTGCACACACACCCTAAGATAACAAAGAGAAATAATACTTCCCACAATGCCAACGTTAAACACAACATACTAGATGAAATGGAAAATGAAACAACAACAGTAGACACTAATAGGCAAATGAGAGATAAAGCAATAAGTTGCAAAATTACCTATAATAATTCATGGGAAGGTCCCATCAGGCATGCTAGAATGTTGATCAAATTTTCTCCATCCCTATCTAGATTAGTGAGCTAGATAAAAAATAAAATCAAGCAACCTCAAAGATGTGGGGTTTAAGGTACCCGTAGAGCTAATGGATGTAAATGGATGGGCGCAAAGTGAATGTCCTCACTACGAGATGGATAAACCTATAAAACAAAGGAAACTAAGAGGAAAATAGATTAGATGGCATACGTAGGGCTGCCCAATGAAGTCGGTTCCAAGAATCATGAGCTTCCTTATGTAGATGTCAACCCCTGTTTGATAAGATAAAATGATATAAATGAAAGATAAATGGATAACATGTAGAAAATGATAAATAACAGAACCTAAAAATGCCGATGTATAGAGGAGCTATTGATATGATCCAAGTAAATGTAAAGAAAACCAAACTAAGAGAACCAAAAAGGCATGAGGATGGTATTATGGTGATTCAAGTGGCATCACAAGGGCACTATGATGATATTATGATAAACGAGGGGCTATAATGTCAGAGGTTTTCTATCACTCTTCACTTGTTTGAAAGAGGTGGGGAAGGCTGTATTTATAGCCTGGAGATGGGGTTAATTTAGGGGTTATTAGGTAATCAGGGTTTGAAAAAGTAACCTTGATTAGGTGAGTGAGGGGGACATGATTTGAGTGATTAGGTGAAATAATGGATTTGATAAGGATTTTTCTACATTATTTAAATCATGAGTGGGGTTCATGATTTGAATGATTTTGAAGTATTTAATTATTAGGTGGGGTGATATGACTTAATTTGGAATTTTTGGATATTAGCATATAATGAGGTTTAGGTTATTTAAAGGGGATCAATTAACCAATTAATATTGATTAATTGAATATGTAGTTTTAGTGGGAAATGGGATTTGAATGGGTAAGCCTAATGAAGGAGAGCAAACACGGGGTGAAGGGGAGGAACGATACCAAAAACTGGTGTCTAAACTTGGCCTTGTAGTAATTTTTTTGTGAGATCATCTCCCTCTCTTTAGAGAACAACATAATTTTATTTCTCATAGATATAATTAGGTTCATTTTAATTAGTAATCATTTAACTTAGTAATAATTCTTATAGATTAGATGATTAATTTCATGTAGTTTTCATTATGCATTCTCATAAGCTATGATATTGATGGTTCATTGATAAATTTAAGATTAAATCTAAACTACTAAGTTTTAGTATTTTAATTTAGCTATTGTAAAATTTTAGCATGATCACATTTGGCACGCCGGTGGGACATACTCCATTGTCCTTTGCATTCATTTTAAATATTTTTAGATTAGTTTCAAAGTTTTGATTTACTAACCCTCTTTTGCATTTTTAGATAAATATGAAGTTTTTTAACTATTCTAGTTATGATTGCTTTGTTTTTGCTCTTTACGAGATTAGGAGGTAAGTTTTGTCAAATTTTGATCAAATTGACAAAATTTTGATATTTTTGAGAATTTTTGTCAAAAATTCTCGTGTTTTGATCACCTACAGAAAGTCTGTGATAATTCATGTTTGCCTCGTGTTACTTCTTCATAGGTCTACGCTACTGCTCCGATATTCATGCTACTTCCAGACTTTTGTACGCTACTACATTCACACATACACTACTTCTCTATTGTATGCACTAATGAAACAATGTGTTATTGGCCTCTGTGTATGACCTTCTTTACCACATATATGGCTTGCGCTACCACTTAGTGGTTCCACATTATTGACTTTTGGGTCACGCTACCACATTAACCTTTGTGCTAGCACTCTAAGATCCATGCTACCACTCACGGACCCACGTTACCACTCAAATTATCATGCTATTACTCTCTATGTTCATTTTGGTGCTAACTTTGAAGTTTGAAATTTTTATTTTCTATGTTTCCGTTGTTTTGCAGGTTGTCTTAACTATTTTCTGACTGTGTTTTAACATTTTAAATCAGATTTCTAACAAATTTTCTTAAGTTTTGATGAATGATTTTATTTCCATGCTTTATGCAAGTTAGGCTAGAAGTTTGTGTATGCTCTTCTCTTGCACCTTAGGGTGATCTTGAGAATCAAAAGAAACTTTTAGTTTTCATTTTCTAACATTTTGGTTAAATTGGAAACTTAATCTTTCATTTTTGGCTTAAGGGAATGAAAAAATCATCAAGTTTTGTTTAAATTTCATTTGGTTTAAAGTTTTCCTTTACATTTATCTAGTTCGATCAAATTATTTTGTATGTTCTTCTCTTCCATCCTTGGATGATCTTGAGAATAAAAAGTAACTTTGGTTCACTTTCTATTGGAAAATACTAAAATAATTTGTGCACAAGACCTAAAGATTGTCAAAGAATTGGGATTTAAAAAAAATATAACTACAAGTGTGTTGCGGGTTGTGAATGGTGGTCTAAACCAAATTTATTAATTCGAAAGATAAAAAACACACCACATTATTCAACACAATTTGTTTGCAGGTTTCGATTAAGAGCTACAAATCATCCTCTTTGAATTAGAGGAAGTGCCTTGGCATAAACCTTTAAACCCATAAGGATGCCCCAGGAACCCCAAAGTAGTTCACACCTTGAGATGAATTGTGAATGAAATAGGAAGTGCTCCGCTACCCAACTGACTAGTACACCTTTGTGAGATTAGCATCAAAATTATCTTCACGTGACCCTAGTGAGATATAACTGAACATAATTTATTTCTCATTGTATTTAAGGGGGTAAAGTAAAGTCAAAAAAGTCCTTAATTTATTTAGTGTGACTTTCTTGGAAAACCACGCTCACAAAGATAGTTTGTGGCACCTAGAGAGTGAAACAATAGGAAGCTTGTGGCTTAGAGCCAACTAGACTTTATCTATCACATTCTACAGAGCTATCATAAAGAAAAAAAAATTGGAGTCATAAAATTGTTATTCAAACAAGGGGAGAGTCCATTGAAGTTGAGGCCTAGTGTTATTCATCATGAAATTTACAAAGTGTCACTTTGTCCTAGTTTTTTACTTATCTTAAGACAAGGTGAAACATTGTCAAAGTTACGCCAAGTATTTTTCATCACCACTTGTTATAATCCTTTTTTTTTTTTTTCCCATTTGGGACAAAAGAAAACATACATATGTAGTGTTATCAAAGATCATGTCCACCAATTTTGCACACACTTACATCCTTCCTTATTGCAACTGTGATAGTAAGCGTTGAAAGTGTGTTAGTACATCTTTGTATCTTGGTAGCCATTATCTTGATACCCATGTCAATATTATCATTGTAGTTAGGTTTTCTCATCATTGACTTCCTTTGAGTTGTTATGCTACCCACATTATAGCCATATAATTTTTATACTTACATCTTGTTTCCTTTGTGAAACTTGATCTAAGTCTCTAAGTTGTATCGTTACATCGCTAGCATAAATAAAAACTTATTTCTATACTTAGACTTAGTTTTTGATCCCAACATTGCCTTAAGTTTTGAAAAGTGTCATTACTTTGTTTGTATTGTGGTGAAATCATTTTGATACTAAAATATTGCTTTTTCCATAAAGCTTGAATAACATGTCCAAATAATGTTCTTGCGCTTATCGCATTTGTAGCCTCTATTTTCAAGACTTGGACTTTGTTTGAGTTTAAAACTAGTTTTAATATATATTATTAGGGATTTCATCAACACCTTCTTATTATTTAGTTATTTTTTATTTTAAACTTGACCTAAGTGGTGATATTGTGTTGTCACTATTTACACCAAAACTATACTGAAAACATAGGGAGTAACTATTTTGTGATTGGATCATAGTCTTGTACTTGATCGTTGTGTCCTAGATACTTGTTGATATATATACCTTTAGTCAGTTTGTCATTCTTTATTGATTTGCATACTAAGTGAATATTTCCTTCGACTTCTTACCATTCTTTATTTGACATTCTTTATGATGACTTTCACATCATTACGCTACTCGGTTTTACCTAGGGTCCATTTTAATCAACCTTAGATTTTTTTTTTCTCATTATGCCTCCCATGACAAGAATGGGGCATAAAAAAATAGGTTTAAATCCATTTACAGATGACAATTTAAATCCAATTCTAGAAGAAAACATTATGCTTTATCATAGTGGTAGCAAGGATAATTCTCCTTGGGCATATTTTGAGTTTAGTCTAACCTAAATTGACAAATTTTTGTTCTAAAATAGAAATGAGGTTCTTATGCATGTCGTAGAGTTAGGGGAAAAGTTCCCATCTATGGTTGATCCCTCACTCCTTTCCGGCATGGTTTAAGTAGAAGAAGAAAGGGAACATCCTTTGCATAGTGTTGATGAAATATTAAACCCAAGACATGCTTCTACTTCTATCCCAAGGAATGAGGAAGGACCTTCTCAAAATGATGGTGGATATCACATCCCCATTGTCAAAATACATTTTGAGGATCATGAAGAACATGTCAATCATGAAAAACCTCCTTCTCGTGAAACTCGTAAAGAGATACTCGACCCAAGAGGTAACTTTAGAAAAAAATTCAAGCCTTGTCTCGTCAATTGGCAAGTTTGGCTTCACATGTTAGTAAAGAATCCATGAAATATCCTAGGAAAGAAAAACCTAAATATTTTTATTCATATTTTTATACCAAGACTCCTAGACAAGAAAAACCAAAAGCATCATATTATGAGTCTTTTACCAAAACTCCTAAACAAGACAAACCTAAAAGGGGTTATGAAGAGTTGTATACAGACGACAAAGACAAAGAAACAACTAGGCTTAATAGCTTGTATAGGCCTTGTAGATACCTAAAATCCACTTATGCGGTTTAATACTTAAATTGCACTAATAATATTCACTCCCTTTCACCTTGAACAAATAATGACATTTCTTTATCTAACTATGCTTCTAATTCACCTAGGATGACAATTAATGACATTTTGATTAGTGATATTCCTCTTAATTAGATAATTATATGTTAATTAAACCTATAATCTTGAATTTAACCAATAAAATTTCTTATTGGCTAAATCATCTTCCGAACTTCCAAATATATCAAAACCTCCTCTAGATGCTCCCAGAAAGATTCACGAGTGTATTTGGGATTCTTAATTAATATTAAAATATTAATTATCTTTTAATCCTAGTTAAAAATTTCTTTAACTTGCTAAAAGTGATTTTTGGACTTACCTTTTGTCCCACATGCACCAAAATCATACCATTCTTGGAATGGGAAACCTATAAATATAACCCTCCTCCTCATCATTTCTTAGAACAATTTTCCTCCTCTAGCATAAACTATAGGAAATTAGGATCTTGAGAATTTCTTCATTTATATTGAGTTAATATCTTCATAGTGCATCCATTAACTCAAGCTTAATGAGTAATATGGAGAGAACCAGTATGGCCTAGTAGTCATTGATGGTGAGACTCCATTCCCAATCCTTGAGATCATACATTAACAATCAAATCTAATTTCTAAGGATCTTCTTAGGTTCATTTTAAAGTTATAATTCAAAGAGTAGAGATTGATTTATGCATGTTATTTTGATTGTTTTCAAATTTATATGCCTGTTAAATAAATTATCCTCCCTAAGCTCTTATCTTGATGGTTCTTGTTAGATTAGTTTAAAGCTTTGAAACACTTAGGTGTTTAGTTTCAAGTCTTATAGCTTTCCTAATTTACACATGAACACATTTGGCACGCCTGGTGGGACTTACTCCGTAGTCCATAGAAGTTGATTTCAAGCTTTGTGATTTATATTATTTTTCTAACCATTTCCATGCATTTTGTGGATTGAATAAATTTTGATAACCTTATATGTGTTAAAGTATTCTTTTTGTGTGCAAATTTAATGGGTTTCTGTTAAAAATTGATTTAAATAAAAAAGTTCTGACTTTTTTAGAGTTTTAGAAATAAGTTTTCCATCCTTTTTTGTGTAGTTCCAGATACATGTGTAAGAATTAAAAGGGGGTGCACATATGTTCAAACTCATGTACACTCATTTTTGGGCGCGCATACCTTCCCAAGCACGTGCATATGCTTCCTTACCCACACATATACTTCATTATGCTTTTGACCATATGTGCTAAAATTTACGAGATGCATGCTTATGCCAATAAGGGCATGTATATACTTATAAATGTGCTTGCATACGTCTCTTGGGATGTGCACAAAATTTCTTATCCTTTGTGTTATATTTATTTTTACAGATGTGCACATATGCTCACGGGGGTGCACATATGGCAAAAAAAGGCACGCAAGTGAATCTCAGCTTGCATATACGTTAAAAATGACTATTTTTTGACAAGGGAACACATATGTTACTAAACACACACACATGCTATTAAAAGCGCACATACATCATAAAGGGCATGTAGGCGTTGCAGTATAAAGTTGAAAACTGTGTTAAACTAACAAAAGGTTGTTTCTTTGGATTTTCTAACCATTTGCAAGGTATTTTTGAGTTACATTAAGTGTTTTCATAGTTACATTTTCATTTTGCATAGTTACATTTTAATTTTGCAAGGTTAGGATCACATATGCTCTTCCCTCGCACCTTCTAGGTGATCTTGGGAATCAGAAATGATCCAACACCTCTTTCATGCTTTTGAAAAACACTTCATTAAAAATTTTCTAAGGGAATGAACGTCAATTTGGATAAAAAAGGAATGAGTTGTGTGTTTTATTCATAGGCTTTCATCATTTTTACTAAACTAGTTGGGTTCTACATTGTGTATGCTCTTCCTTTGCATCTTAGGGTGACCTTAGGAATCAAAAGAAACATTTAATCCTATTTCTATGATGTATTGAACTACTAATATTTGCAAAAAGGAAAATATCACTTGCAAAATAATTGGGATTTAAAAAAAGCCAACACATTTGTTGTAGGTTGCCAACGAGTGTGGAAAACCTCATCAAGATAAAAGATAAGAAAACAAACCATATTCAAAACACTTAATTTATAGGTTCAGATAAGGGTAAACCCATGTTCTTTAAACTATAAGAAACTCCCTTTGGAATAATCCTTAAGAGAATAAAAGGGATGCTCTAGGAACCCCAAAATAGTCCACACAAGAGGGAACCTTATAGATGGAACTAGAAGTGATCCACTTACCACTTGACTAGCATACACTTGTGAAATTTGGTGTCAAATTTATCTTTATTGCGAACCTCGTGAAAATACAATTGAACACATTTATTTCTCATTATATCAAATGGGGTAAAGTAAAGTCGATATACTCCAAGGTTTAGTCATTATGACTGTTAGGAATATCTTGTTTAGTGCTTCACATTATAATATAGTTTGTGTATTATTATAATGTAATTTGGTGACATTATTGTTATGTAACAATAATGTATATTAGGAGTTTGTTGTGTACGTGAGTTTACAGTTATTTATGGAGGAGTGGTTGTAGCCACCTCCTTGTTTATAGGAACAACATTGCCTATATATTTGTAATATCCCGGATGATGATATATAGTGAAGAATATTATTCTGTGAAATAATATATTGAAGTTCTATAACTGTGTATTCATTGTATAATCTGGATGTGTGCTTACATCTGGTATCAGAGCGATTATGGTTCTGTGAGAGGATGTGAAGGGCAGATCCATTGAGCTTTGCCCTGAGGATGAAAATATTGTTCCGTTTGTAAAGAATACATTATTATATACTCTCTCCACTCTCCTAATTACGGGCTTCACCCAACAAGGGTTCAAGTTTTTTTTTATGCTGCATCCTCATGAAAGTTCATCCATGCATCGGAACTACTGTTTGAAGCCAACTCGTGTAGATCCAGCATGGTAGGAAGCGACGACATCACATCTGACCCACATCTCCAATGTTGGTGATCGATCCATCTACCTTGCATTTCACACAGGTCGCTCTGCCCATGCTGTCAACGTGGTGATCCGTATTCCTGTCAACAATTTGTAATCCCGAAAGTACATTTTCAGATCTGCGCATGCCACAACCTGTTCTAAGCTCGCATAATATTCTCCCATGCGCCATTGGATCACAATTCTTTCAGACTCAACGTGGATCATTATTATTCATTGCAAAAGCGGCTTTCTTCTCGGCAACAGTTTATTTTCCCATGCGCCATTGGATCATTGACTGTCTCCACGTACCTGGCACTCACGTACTATATGATTCTATTATCTGCCTGTACAGTTATCTATCTATACTCTACGCATCAATATCTAACATCTACAGTCACGTGGAGGAATTATCTTCATTAGAAAGGTATTTGCATGCTTTTCTGGTCATTCAATGGAATTTAGTCTATAACAACGAGAAGGCATCAAATTTCTATTCTACGCATTGGTTTTCAGATACACATCAGCAATGAATAAATTTTTTTGAACGAAGCATGCAAAAACACCAATGTAAAAGCCACGCGTCCCCAGCTGTCACTCTGCATGTAGATGCATATTTCTAGTAGAGAAGAATTGCATCTTGGATACTTAACATAAGCTTGTCTTTGTGAGTCTATTAATAAGTTATAGTTTATGTTTAGTTCTTGGTGTTGAACGGTTTGTCCTTTTATATGTTTGAGAATATTGTCCTCTTGTCAATATATTGTGAAGTGTCTCATTGTCTAAAGTCATCACAATCTGTTTATCTATTAAAATTCAATCTTTAATTGGATTTTATGTTAGTCATCAAGATATGTGTTTGTCATATTTGCAAAATAGTATTATCGAGTCTTTTCAATAGTGTCCTTGTCAAATTTAGTGTCATTGTAAAAGTCTGAAAACTATAAAAAATTTACCTCACGGATGCATTATCGCTGGAACGCGACGTCTGAAATAAATTAATGAGCCTCAAAAGTGAAATCCGTTGATCTAGCAACTTGTCAAATGGAGGATGGAGGCATCGAGAGGCTGGAGGTCAGACAACGACCTCTCGTCAGTCACCAACGACGGGGCCGCATAGAATGATTTGGTGGCACAGGTGTGCAGTGTGAGTACTTGTTTTTGAGTTTTGCAGTGTTCCAGATTCAGTTGTGTGGTGTGAATTTCAGCTTGGTGTGATTCTTTTTCAGAGTTCCTGTTTTGTTTGGTATTTGATGGATGTTGGAAAGAAAGTTGTGTTGGAGCATAGATGACTGTCAGTGATCCTCTGACTGACTTGGTCCTTTGATTTCCGTACTTCGTTGGAAGATGGTCAGCTAGGAGAATACGTTCACTAGCATTAGTGACCATGTGCAGCAAGACCTAACTAGCAAGATCCATTCAGGAGTATGTTCTTCGATGCATTTTGCTTCTCAGTATCTATTTGAGTGGAATTTCACATTGTGGGGGGGAATACATACCAATGTTTCATTCCCATTCTACACCCAAAACAACTTAGTCAAGGAAAGCTTCCGGTGGCAGTGGCAGTTTTCTATGATGTTCAAGATCGAGTGGCAGCAATCAATGACAGAGACTACAATTAAGAACATTACGATTCTTATAGGAAGTAATGTGAATTTTTTCAATATTTCTTCTATTGTGTAGTTTTGATATATGCAAGTTGTGTTTCCTACATAATTCCTTGATGTATAAGCATAGTGGTGAACAATAGCACCAAAGTAAGTCAGTTCATGGATCTTGAAAGGGTTTGTGGGAGGATCTAGAAAACCACACGAGGTCGACAGTTGATGAGGTTCCTATCGCGTCAAGGTTTGTGGTAAGCCTGTTTAAAACCATGGAAGGAGAGAGCCTTTCTTTTGGATCAAGGTCATGAGTCACAGAGTTGGACATGCCACAAGGGTGAGCATACTGCAGAGGAGTGTGTGGATGTTTTTCTACCATGTTTGCACTAAGGGGGGGAATGTTAGGAATATCTTGTTTAGTGCTTCACATTATAATATAGTTTGTGTATTATTATAATGTAATTTGGTGACATTATTGTTATGTAACAATAATGTATATTAGGAGTTTGTTGTGTACGTGAGTTTACAGTTATTTATGGAGGAGTGGTTGTAGCCACCTCCTTGTTTATAGGAACAACATTGCCTATATATTTGTAATATCCCGGATGATGATATATAGTGAAGAATATTATTCTGTGAAATAATATATTGAAGTTCTATAACTGTGTATTCATTGTATAATCTGGATGTGTGCTTTAAAGTGACTTCCTTGGAAAACCAAGCTCACAAAGGTAATTTGTGACACCTAGTTGAGAGAAATAATAAATAGCCATTTCGTTTTGGAGCTAGCTTGACCGACTCAAACCAATCATGTTTCATAGAGATTTCATGAAGTAAAAACTTGTTCGAATTTGAAACATTGTTTATCGAACAAGGTGAGACTTCATCCAAGTTTTCACTAAGCGTTATTCATCACAAAATTTACAAAACATTACTTTGTCTTTGTTTCTCCCTCACCATAAGGTAAGGTGAAACTCTAGCAAAGTGACACCAAGTATATTTCAACCTTAATTGATCTACACCTTTACTATCTTGTTGCCCATTTTTGCAAAAAACTAGAATAACATGCGCGTATACTACTAGAAATAATCATGTCCACCACTTTTGTAGTCTACTTGCATGACTAGGTTGTAATGCCGAATGCAAGTGTTGAAAGTGTGAATGGTACGTCCTCATATTCTAGTAGGCCCCTTGTCTCAAATCCATATTGAGACACATTATCATTGTAGTTAGGCTTGAGTCATCATTGATCTTCCTTAGAAGTGTTACGTTGTTCACATCACCTCACCACAATTATGATACTTACATCTCATTTCTAGTAAATGTAATCTAAGTGTCCATATTGTGACGTTACGCTGCCCACATCTTAGAAAATCCTTAGCATACTTTGACATGGTTTTATTTCAAACATTACCTCAATCTTGAAAGAATTTTGATTACTTTGTTTGTGTCATATCGATACTAATACCTCATTTTCTCGTAAAGCTTGGGTAACATATCCTAGTAGTATTGTTGTGTAGCTCACATGTGTAACCTCCATTTTTATTTTAGGGTTTGGGTCTTTCTTGTCTCTAAGATCATCACAAGTATCCTTTGATTGGAGATCACATTAACCCCTTGTTAATACTTATGCCTTGTTCATTTCAAACTTGACTTAAGTATTGACATTGTGTTGACCATATAGTAACAAACTATATTTGAAAAACATTTGCATAGGGTATAGTTTCTTGTTGATTGATTGGTTTACCAAAACTTGCGTGATTGTTCCTTGTGTGTTATCTATCTTGAAATTTTTTTTTCTAGGAAAATCCTTTGATCCATTGATTCATTATTGTTGACATTCCTTTACGACATTGAAAATTGTCACACATTTTACTTAGGTTTGTTGTATTCTTGAACACATTAAACAAAACCTTTGTAGCCTTTGTGTTGTTAAAACTTTGATCAAACCATTTTGACATTTACACTTGCAAATTTTTAGCCAAACCTTACTGATTTTTCAAAATTGTTTCAATCACGATGTCTATTTTCCTTAGATTCCCTTTGGAAAATCACACAAGCATCCCTTTGTTTGCAAAATGTCTAGTTGGTTTTCATTATGCTTCCCCAAGTCAACATGGAACTTCCTTCCCTTTGAAGGAGTTCAATCACACTATCTAGGTCTAGGAATTTGTACCTAAACAACACCAACAATGACTGACTATCATAGGTTTCCTCACACTAATGACAATAGGGAACCAAGGTTTAGGCCTTCACATAAAAATATTCCCATCATGACTAAACCTCATTTGGTTCTTCACACTAGAAAAATCATTTGGTTACCACTTTCCCGACTTCATCTCATGGTCAATGGATAGATTTTGATGAGTCCAATCCAAAAATTCTTTATGATGATTATGATCCAAACTATTATTTTGATTCTCCTCAGTATCCTAATGATTCTGATCCGAATTATTATTCAAATTCCTCTAATTTGACTCCTAAGTCATGGTCCTCCCTTTCTTTGCAGGACCCCCTTTATCAGTCACTTGAACAACATCCTCTTCCTTTGAAGATCTATGTAACTCCAAGTCCATCCAATCAAACACCTAATTCAACCATTGAGTCATAGTCCTCCCTTTCTCTGTAGGACCCCTTTTATCAGTTGCCTCAATGACCCCTTCCTCCGTCAAAGAGCTCTCCGACTCAAAGTTCCTCTAATCAATCATCCAATTCAACCCATACGTTGTAATATACTTCCTAGATGAATGATCCTATTGCTTTCCCGAAAATATGTCATCTTCTAGGTAAACCAATGCCATCTTCCTCCACTCACAAGACATCTTAGTCCAAGTCTACTTCATCTCTTGAGTCATCTTCTTCCACTTGTGAGACATCTCAATAAAAATCTACTTCATCTCTCAAGTCATCTTCTTATATCAATCAGAATCCAATCCCTCTTCCAACCCCGGGTCATGTTGATCATACCTTATTCCATATTCATCAATCTTCTAAAGATTGATGTTTGCATCCAAGTTGAACCATTCATAAGAAATGATGTGCCAAGATATATTTTCAACGTACTATCCAACTACTTTACGAGAGACAATAAGGTCAAGCCTTTCCCTCATCTACATCATCAAACATATTGTAAATATTCCACACTAGGTAGACCCCTTTCTTCAAATTAACCTACTATGGTTGCATAAGAAAAAATCATACCAATCGATTTATTTTAGAATGAAGAAGATATCAAAGAATTCATGGGGTTATATGATGACGTTCCTATAGAATACCATGAGAAAGGTTTCTATTTAGACCTCAATGTGTTTGTGTATTATGGGGAATAAGTTGATTCCTTTTGTCAGGGGACCATGGAATATCCTTGGATCATCAAAATTAGCCCTCTTATTACACCTCCATCTTCACATTATTCATTGCATAATGAATGAATTGAGTCTAACATAGATCCATGGCCTATATTCTCATCACTGATCATTATTTATCTATCATAATTCCTCAATCACAATCTCACCTTGGGTCACCTCCTAGTAGCCCATCATCTTCTCCTATGTGTGGGCCACCACTTGGTAGCCCTCCATTTTCTACTTATGGGTCACCTCAGGTAGCCCATTATCTTCTATTCTCAGGCCACATCATAATATCCCTCCATTTTCTACTTGTGGGTCACCTCCGGGTATCCCATTATCTTCTATTCTTGGGTCGTATCCTAGTAGCCCTCCATTATTTTCTATTTATGAGTCACCTTGGGGTATCCCATTACCTTCAATTCTTGGGCCATGTCCTAGTATCCCTTCATCCTCTTCTATCTATAGGACACCTCTGAGTAGTCCCTCATCTTCTATACTTGGGCCACATCCTAGTATTCCTCCATCTATTTGTGGATCACCTCCTGGTAGACCATCTTCTTCAACCCTTGGATCATATTCTCTTTGTCCATCGTATCATCCTCCTATCAATGACTGTGGCAAGCTCACCATCATTTCTCACATCGATCCTAAACATCCACTTTCTTCTCCCACTTCTTGGGATCAGATGAGTCATGCCTTAGCTTATATGAAACCCAAACAATTTCTTTATCAAGCTAAGATCAAATGTTCAAAGAGCTCTAAAGTTCCCAATAAATCAAACAACCATAAAGTTAAAAATCCTTCAAACTATTAATTTTTCTTCCACTCCATCAAAAAATTATATTTATATGCTTATATACTATCTTTGATGTGTGTATGTCTTTGAAAATTCTAATCTAACTGGTTTTCAAATGTTTTAAAATGTGTGCTCAAAGATAAGACTGTGTTAGAAAAAAAAGTGAGTCATGTGTCTACGGTGTGAATCCTATTTTTTGGTTGAGGAATGTAATAATTATGTTGCCCCTATAAATCCTATGAAAAATGGCCCCTTTTATCCTCCTCATATTATTTTGTGCTTCGTGGGACTCAAATTTACTTAAGGAGCAGAACCAGACATGGAAGGTGTCCATGTGTCCCTTCAGTACATCATTGGAAATTCACAAAGAATTAAAAATATCAAGGAGTGGGGATCCCCCATGTGGTTGATGGCATAAAAAGGAAGCCTAGGCAGGCTAAAAAGTCAAAGAAAAGAGAGAGGGCTCACGGGCCTCCATGTGTTTCCCAGGAACAAATTTAGAAAAGGAGAGAAGGAGATAAGACCCAAGGATGTGGGGTCTCCATGTGTCATGTGAAGTGGCCACCACCGGAAAGAACCGAGTGAATAGGTAAAGGACTCGGTGTTTAGAAAAATTTAATGTGGTTTTGGGTCCCGAGGCATGTAGATTGAAGGCGTGGCTAAAATTAGAGTCAAGGATATTTAAATGGAGATAGATAGTGGTGGGTTAAAAAAATCATGGGCACCATTGATGAAACCAAAGGAATTTTAGAGTTACAATCAAATCCCGAGAATGCAAATAAAATATGGGCATTTTGGGGTGATTTGAACATGCAAACTTCAAATTTTCAAACATCATGTAGACTCATATAATGAAGATAAAGAAATAATTTCAGATATAAATAAAAAATGGGGTTCTATAAGGGCCCCAACCCATGATGAAGAAATTTGTATACATGTTTGGAAGTAAGGACACAAGAAGAGAAACAACACTCATTTGTCCCTTACTCCTACTTTGAAATTTCCTCTGAGTGGAGGAAGTTTTGTTCAACAACTTGTTCTTCCTCAACATGAATTCATCTGAGCCCTTGTGCCATCTGAAAAACACAATGGACCCACTAGATCCTAGGACATCCCCATATCCATCAATGACTCAAGGGTCATTTTGGGATTGTCCATGATTTTCTCCATCTCGATCTTCTTCTGATAGGAAGACACCCATCAGAAGATCCGAACCACCCATGAAGAACATTGTCTTCCCTTTCCCCTTGTGAGGAGTAGACTTATCAGGAGTGGACTGAGGGGGAACATTTGGAGTGGTTGGAAGAGACAAGAATGTCACCTGGGGACCGGGTGGAACAAGAGATCTTGATATGGACTCACCCTTCCATCTCCTTGTGAAGGGTGGGAACTCTCTTGGAGAAGGAATTGGTCGGGGCCCTGAAAATTCTGCTCCATCGGAGGAGCATGATGCATTGAATGAGTGGAAGATCGAATGAAATGAACCCTCCCTATTGTCCCTGGTAGAAAAATTTCCACCTTAGAGTGATGAGAAGATAGAGACATTTCTTCTCCATCCGAAATGATAATTGGGGTTGGGAACTTGATTCCCCCTCTTCTTTCCTTGTTGGTATGGTGGATGGTTGTAATGGCATAGGTCCTTCCGACCTTTCTCTAGAGAAATGATTCTCCGCTCCAGTTCATCCATTTTGTGAGAAATGGTAGGCATCAGTATCAATGGAAGACTTGTCATACAACACGTAAGACTCCTTGGGAATCTCCTTCAACACAAATTCTTCATTGCATAAAAAGGGACACTGGTAATCAGTCTTCCCTAACACGGAAGGCCTCCTTTCGATCCAAGTATTTCTTCAAGTATTCTAGAACTTTATGATGTTCCCACCAAAAAAATATGGAAGTACATGGATGGAGAAGATGAGAAGACATGATTGATCTTGATCAATCTCATGAGGAGTGCGAGCTGAACTTGCTGATAGGTTAGGGGCTCTCTAGTATCCCTTGGGACTGTGATATCAAACAAGGCTTTGAAAAAGGCTTCATCTGGACCATGCAGGTCAAAGATTTGGTTTAAATCTTCTGAAGAAATCTCTTTCAAACTATTTTCCACAATCACATTTTCCATTATGTTGATAAAATCTATGTAAAAATTCTTCACTTTCAAGATAGGAAAAGGAATGCATATTGGTGAGAAAGTAGAATTGAGTTTATAATGAGGATGGTGCAGACAGGTTGAGTCAAGTGAAATCATTTCCATCAGATGAAAGAATATTTTTCTCAGCTCACATGAGTAGAATAAAATTGAGAGAAATTGGCATTATGTGATAGAAGGCATTTGATTGATGTGATATAATCCACATGAGGAAACTCAGTTCTGAGAGGCATGAATGCAGGTATGCATTGCTCGAGGTATATTTTCAAAGATGAAAAGGATTGATTTGTCACATCAAGCCATATGGAACCACCTGGGAATTATTAAAAGGGTTTTTGCATATGCCAAGAGGAAAGAAATGATTAAGACAACTGTCAAAAGGAAGCAACATGGTGCCCCAATCATATCTGATGAAAGTAAGAAATGAATGGCTCACAAATTTTCCACCTGGAAAAAATAGAAAAGAATATTCTCTTTAAAGATTCATTTTTGGGGGAAAAGAGGATGAGTGAGTGAGTGAAATTGTATAAATGCAATGAGAATACTCTTGCATTAGGGGGTTAAAATTTTCTGAAATTTTAGAAGAGAAAGGAAAACTGAGAGAAACCATTTTTCCAAGAACTCATCTGAGAAGCCTATTAATTTCTTGAGCCTTCAAATCAAATCATGTCAAGATGGTTGCAAGTGTACAACCATTGACAAGCATTAAGACTATAAATGAAACTTTCCCTTGTTGATAAATTTGATGAGCCCTGAGTTAATTGTGTTAATCATGAGAATTGTTGTGTCTACTTTAAGTTGAGGTGTTTCAAGTAGCTATTCATGTTCCTATGTTGCAATATTATGTTAAGAATTCCTCTTTGAATCACACAAGATCTTATCCTTTTGGTAGCATTATGGTAATTGCAATTGTGTTGTGAGAAGAGCTTTCATCTCATTTTGCAATAAACAATTTTAAATTCATTTTCTTCCATTTTGTTGATAAATTGATTTTTTTTGTTAGCCTATGAGTGTATCTTAGGTGTGATAGATCAGGATTATTGATGTTTAATTGAGTCTTTATCATGAGCTTTTATGTTTAAATTCTCAAATAATGTGTGAAACCATGTATCTTTGGGCTTCCATGGATGCACATCTTCTAGTTGAAGGTTCATTATTGATTATTTGAAGTGTTTTCATCATCTCATCTAGTAGATCTTCCAACATTTGTTAAGAGTTCCCAAATATTTGGTATAATCAACTTTATCCTACTTAATTCCCCAACCAAATACATCTAAAACCAAAAATCCCACTAGAACTACCCATGCTTTCCTTGTTAAAGCAAAAATATGCATAAGCAAGTTGGTTCCATTGTTGTCTTTAGTAGTCTGAGCCTTGTTTTAGGAGACATCTACATTGTCTAGAGTGACAACTCGTGAGAGTTAGACTTTGTTGAATTGACCATGTCTTCCCAAGGTTATTTCTCATTTTCCTTATAAAGGAGTGTCAAATATTGTTGATATATTCATTCCCCTTACAAATACAAACTAAAAAATGGGTCCTCTCACCATGGCTAAAGGAAGAGCCTAAAGTAGGAGGGTAGGTCATACCCTCACACATGGTGTTACCTAACTCCTCCAAGCTTGAGTGACAAAGAGATGATGAGATCCTTCCCTAGCTAAAAATGACTTAAATCTTGATCCATCATCATTCTCTAGGCATCCTCTCATCCTATTGATGTTGCTCAACTACAAAGGGAGGACCGATTTGGGTACCAACACCACCACTGGCACTTTTTTAGGGAAATTTGTGTAAATACTAGATAAATATTGACCTTAGGTAACGTGTAAGGTATATCTGAATGCAAATATATGATCTATCTTCAATCCTTTATTTGGATTTGCAAAAAATGAGCTAAATCAGAATTCAATTGCTTGATATTTTCCTAGTTTGAGGAGGCTTTCCATTAAATCTCGCTCGGCTAGGAGTAAATGTTGATAAAGGATGATGAAATTTGCTAAGATTTGTTGAAATAAGTGTTCAGATTCAATTATTTATTTTTCAAGTGGTTTATACATCTAAGATACAAGATCTTAGTGGTGACTCCATTCAATCTAGAGAAATTTGGTAAATACCAAGTACCTTAAGTCTTCTATTTTGAGAATTTGTTGAAAATTTTGTAGAAATGGAAGGAAGAAGGTCTTTCTTCAAGTTAGATCTGACTAGAAAATTGTTTCTAGAATTGGGAAAAAAGTCAAGTAAGAAGACAAATATGGAAACCATTACGTGGTTGGGAAAGAAAGAAAATAAATCCCTACCCGATTTAGATCAGCCATTAGTTGAAGATTATTCTAGTGTGTTTGATCATTCTAAAATGCATAGCCCTAGAGGTAACTTACATACTCCTGTTGGTGAGGGAACTTCCTCTGTAAATCATCAAGGTATTTTTCAATCCCCTCTTTCTTGTTTCAAGATAGTAAGGTTCATTGTGAGAGGGAGTTATTAAGGGATTTATCCTTGGGGATCCTATTCCATTATCCCAAAAGCCAATACTACTACCAACATTTTCAACCCCATTATTGTATTGTATCCCCATCAATAACATGGCTCAACCTCCACCTAGACCCCCTTTGTTGTAAATATATATCGACCCATAAATTTTAGGGGATGGTGGGATATCCAAATGTAGTACCTAAATGATCTAAGAAATAGGTTACCAAAGTTTCAAGGAAACAATGTTATTAGTGGTGACCAACATCTCAGGATTTTTGTTAACATCATGGAATATTTTGAGATTGAACATGAGGATATCTATGTGAAAATGTTTATCCATACTTTAGAAGAAGATGCCCAGGGATTGGTATAAATATTTGTTGGATAATTCTATTAATTCTTGGCTCGCATTGAAAAATGATTTTAAGGCACAATATGGTGATAAAAATTGATCCAAGGTTTCTTTTATCTAAATTTGAGAATATTAAGAAAAACCCTAATGATCCAGTTCAAGATTTTAACACTAGATTCAACAAAAATTTAAATAGACTTCCTGTAATATTGAGACCAAGTGATGAGTCTTGCTTGATTAAATATTGTGATGCCTTTGATAAGAAGGCAACATATTATCTAAGGGACAAGGACCCTACAAATATGAGGAAAGCCTTCACAATGGTGGTAAAATTGAGAATAATATCAAGGCTGTAGGAAAGCCTCCCAAGAGGGAGGGTGTTAAATTGATCAATCTTGAGAAGCCTCAAACAAGAAAGGCAAGTGGATCTAGAAGAAGTTGTTAAAACCTTGGTAGGGGAAGTAAAATAAATTTCATACAAACTTTCCAAGACAGAGAAAGGAATAGGAAAATTCTCAAGGGTCATAATCAACCTCAAGGGATGAATAGATTTGGTGGTCATCCAAGAGGTGAGATTAGAAATGAAGATAGAGGAAAGGGACATATGGGGTCAGGAAGTAAACAACAACCTCAGAGAGAAAATAAAATTTTCCTTGATCCATTGACTGTAAGAGAGTATCTGGTTGAAGAAGCACATGTCATTGATTAGTGTGATAAATGTTTCTTACCCCATCCTCCATGTGATCCAAGTGAAGGGGTGAAGAGCCTGAGGATGACCCCACTTTTGGAGATGTTATATGATGGAGTGTCTGATGATTCATGGCATGGGGTTTCCTCCACTGAATTAATAAGTTCTTAGACTGTTGAAGATTTTTTGGGACTGCATCCACCGGTATCTCCTCTTCCTTCTATTGATGATGTTGAGATTGATATGGTTTAGGGTTTCAAATTGCCTAATCATGACTTTGAGTACTTAAGGGATCTGATGATTAAGAAGTATGATGGAGGAATTCCTTTTGAGGAGGACAACAACTTTGATGAATGTGGTAGTAGCTCAAGAAAAGGAATACAATCTTAGAAGTAGAACTATCAAAGGAGGAGGTCCACAACCCAAACCAAAAATCCCCTTCTCACTAATATCCCAAAAGATCCTCCCAAGAAGGATGCACCTAACAAAGGTCCAACTATCCCCAATAAATCATGTACCCTTGTCCATGCCCAAGTCATGAAGAGTCTCATACCACAAGAAGGGGTAGTTACCATCCCTCCCTAACACAATATTACCCAAATATATCCCCTGTGATATTGCCCAAATTTTGAGTCAAATAAAAATCATTGTACCTATTGTTGAATTGCTTAGGATTCCTGAGCATAGGAAAAGGGCATTTGAGTATTTAGGGTTCAAAGAGGAGGGAATTGCCCCCAAGAAAGGATGTAAATAGTGTGGATCTTCCCCTATGATTATAGAGTTGGAGGTGCTAGAAGCATTAGAAGACTTGGGTGAATCTCCTAAAGTATATTTGGGTATGTCCCTTGTTGAATCTCAACTTGATGTTGATCCTTTTTATACCACTTTAATCATTAAAGACAGACTTGTGCACAATTGTATGTTCGATTCAAGGGCTTCATGTAATGTGATGCCTCTTGAAGTAATGAATGAATTGAATATCAAGGTAACAATCAACCTTTGGAAAATGCACCACTATGGATTCAAGGGAAGTACTAGTGATTGGGTATGTGAAAGGCCTAGTGGTGTAATTAATGGCTTACCTGGTAAGTTTTTAACGATGAATGTAGTCATTATGGATTTCCCTGCTAAATGGGGTATGTTACTATCAAGAAAGTGGGCTGTAGTGGGTGGAAGTGTGTAGATGGATATGTCATATGCCACCATACTAGTAGAGGGGAACCTTGTCAAGTTGTATGGGGAGAAGAAGATGCTACACTTGATTGAAGATCCAAAAATGCTTCTTATGAAGTGTTGTATGTGATGTAGATGTTAATAATTTTGTGGGGTTTGTAGATTTTGAGGATCATGCCATTAATTAGAGTAGGTGCTTGGATCAAATTGTGCCCCTTGGACTTTTTGTTTGATGGTGCATTTGCTCTAGTTTTGGAAATGGAGTTGGGATTGTATTGATATCCCAAACCAAGAGACCTTTAATTTTTCTTTCAAATTGAGGTTCAAATGTACAAATAATATCGTTGAGTATGAGGCACTACTCTTAGGCCATGAGGATTTCTTGGAAACATGGTATCAAGGATATAATTGTTAAAGGAGACTCAGAACTTGTGGTAAAGCAAGTGAGAAAACTGTATGCTACGAAGAGAATCAGAGAATGAAACAATATAAGCATGTGTATGTGGGATTTTGTTGAGATGTTTGACTCCTTTAATATACTATACCATGATAGAACTAGAATGCTATAGTAGATAGGTTAGTGGTGATTGGCTCTAGATTTGAAAATTGCATTGTCTCTCCTTATTGTGATTATGATATTGAAGTGTTATCAAGACCATATATCCCTGATAATGTAAAACACTGGAAAGTATTTGATAATGATGATGCCTAGGTTCAGTGGTTCTTGTAGAATGAAGGATAATTTATTGATCAATGCATTGAATGGGAACCAATGGTTGTCAAGTGTGTGATGGGAAAGAGACCTTGTTTGGTAAGGACATAATCCAATTAAAAAAAAACATGATCCCTAGAGGATTAGTGGCTTTAGAATCCAACTTTGATAATGTTGATAGGGTAGTTCATAGACATATCTCTACTTCAAGAGATGTGGAAGAGCATAATCTGGGAACTGAAGAAAAACCTAGGAAAGTATGGCTAGGTAGTAATTTGAGTAAGGATGAAAAGTAGTCCTACATTGAGTTTGCTGAAAAGTACCAAGATTGCTTGGCATGGTCTTACTCAGAATTGAAAGCATATAGGGAGGATATTTTTCAACATGAGATACCACTGGAACCTAATGCAAAACCATTTAGGTAAAAAGTAAAGGCTGATTAATCCACTCTCTTTCCCTCAAAATGCAAGAAGAATTGAAAAATTTAAGGGATGGAGGGATCATACAACCAACAAGATATTCTTCATGGGTGGAAAACTTGGTGCCAATTAGAAAGAAAAATGGAGACATAAGGTTGTGTGTAGATTTCAGAACTTGAATAAGGCCTCGATTAAAGATAATTATCCATTGCCTAATATGGATAACATGTTGTAGTTAGTCACTGGATCTGAATTTCTTTCCACACTAGATGGGTTTTCAGGATATAACCAGGTGGTTGTGAAGCAATCAAAGAGAATCAAGACTACCTTTACCACTCCATGGGGTACTTATGTTTATGTGAGAATGCCTTTTGGTTTAATGAATGTTGGGGCTACTTTTCAGAGAGAAATGGATGTTGCATTCTCAGGTTACATCAATGATTTCATTGTAGTTTATCAGGATGATGTGACAATATTCTCCAAAAATAGAAGTGATCACTTGAGTCATGTAGAAAAAATGTTGATTAGATGTAGGGAATATGACATCTTGTTGAATCTGAAAAAGTTCCATTTCGAGGGTTTAGAAGGAAAAATTTCTTGGGCATATTATGTCAAAAGAAGGGGTCATGATTGACCCTAAAAGAGTGGAAGCAATCAGTAAAGTTCTTGTCCCAAAAACTAGGAAAGGGATTCAGTCTTTCTTTGGCCAGATAAATTTTATTAGGAGATTCATTTCTAATTTTTCTGAAATGACTATCCCTATTACAAGCATGTTAAAGAAGGATCAGATTATCAAATGGGAGGAGGGAGCTCTCCAAGCTTTCACTAGAATTAAAGAAGCATTGAAAAGTGCTCCAATATTAGTAGCCCCCTGATTACAAGAAGGATTTTTAATATTTTCCTTTGCATCTGAGAACACTATTGCATCTGTACTTTTGCAAAAGGATGAAGAAGGAAATGAAAGGCCCATTGCATTTTTTAGTAAAGCCTTGTACAGGGGGCTGAGTTGAAGTATACCATCATGGAAAAGAAGGCCTTCACTTTGGTAAGAGAAACTAATATTTTTAGGCCTTATATCTTGAGCTCTAGGAGATTTTGCCTATGTTCCCCACACTATGGTTAAGGAAATTTTATCAGAAATGGAGGTTTCTAGTAAAATATGTCATTGGGTGAACAAGTTACAAGAATATGATATGGACATTCAAGACCAAAAATTGGTAAGGGGTTTGGGTCTTGCAAGATTAATGGTAGAAAGCAATCTACATGTCATGGAAATCAATGAAGTTGAAGGAGAAAATGAGAGTGTTCAGGATAAACTAATAGATTCCATATGGTACAAAGATGTTATATTCTACCTCAGAAATTTGGAGTGTCCAAGTCACTTGGATAAAAATCAAAGGAGGACACTCAAATTAAATTCCCAAAAATATGTTATGACAGAGTATGGGTTGGCTTGGAAAAACCTAGAGGGAGTTTTGTTGAGGTGTATAATAGAGGAAGAGGCCCCAAGATTATTGATGAATTTCATGGGGGTGTATGTGGAGGTCACTTTGCAGGAAGAGTAACTACTCATAAGATTCTAAGAGCAGGTTATTGGTGGCCTACAATTTTTAAAGATACAACATTATTGGTTAGAAAATGTGAAAAATGTCAAAGGTTTTCTAGAAGAATGAAAGCATCTGGTGCTTTTCCTTTGCAACTAGTATCTATTGAGGCTCCATTCAAACAATGGGGTATGGATTTCATAGGAGAAATGGTGGATTCCTCAAGTGCAGGGCACAAGTGGATTCTAGTAGCTATAAGACTATTTTACTAAATGGGTGGAAGCCATACCTACCAAAAAATCAACTCATCAAGTAGTGATGGATTTCATCCTAAATAACATCATCTGTAGATTTGGAGTGCTAAAAAAAATTGTGGCTGACAATGTTATGAGATTTAGAGCTAAACCTTTAATAAGTATGTGTCAACAGTATGGCATCAACTTGACTTATGCTTCCAATTATAATCCACAAGGGAATGGTCAAGCTGAATCAATAACAAAAACCTACTCAAGATAATCAGAAGAACTTTGGAGGTCAACAAGAAGAAGTGGGGTGAGAAACTCAAGTTTTCCTTATGGGAAGACAAGGTTACAATTAAAAGAGTCACTGGAAAGAGTCCTTTTGAGCTGGTATATGGAATTCAAGTTGTATTCCCTTGCATCTGCAACTATCATCATATCAATTTTTGCAACAACTTGGGGAAGAAGGGATGATAGACCCATATGAGAAAAGAATGAATCAGATATTGGCATTAGATGAAGAGAGAAGGGAGTCTCATCAGAGGCACCTAAAGTTTAGAGAGAAACTCAAGAAATTTTTTTGATAAAAAGGTGACCCCTAGAGCTTTCAACGTTGGAGATCTGGTATTACTTTTGGGATATAAGCATGAAGACAAAGGAAAGCATGGAAAGTTTGATGCATTATGGATGGGCCCTTACTCCATTGACATAAGAATTGGTGAGCATACATTCTTCCTGAAGGATCTAGATGGGGATCTTCTTGAATTTCCTATTATGGAGGCACCTAAAACATTTCCTGATTGATCCAGACAAGGTACACATTCTTGTACAATGTATAGTCTTTTTTTTTTTTTTTTTTTTTGTGTGTTTTTGTTTCCCTTTTTTTTCTCTTGGTCTACAGTGACAGTTGCCTTGGTTTCTTGGTCTATTTTTGTGGAAAGTTGTTTTATTCGACCTTGTGCACATTTTAATTTGACTCCATAGCCCAATGGATTTTAGGCACTTGGTCTATTTGATTTGGGTTTGTGTGGTTCTTGTGGCACCCCAGGGGTGCCCATCCCGATTCGAGCTTGTGTTATTGTTTGAATTGATCTCACCCTTGAATCTAGTGTATGCCTTTGAAATTTTACTCTAATTGTTTTCCCATGTTTTAAAATGTATGCTCAAAGATAGGACCATGTTGAAAACAAAAGTGAGTCATGTGTTTAGGGTGAATCCTCTTTTTTTGGTTGAGGAATGTAATAGTTATGTTGCCCCTATAAATCCTATGAAAAATGGCCCCTTTTATCCTCTTGATATTATTTTGTGCTTTCATGGGACTCAAATTTACTTAAGGAGAGGAACCAAACATGGAAGGTGTCCACATGTCCCTTTGGTGCATCATTGGAAAGGCACAAATAATTAAAAACTCTCAAGGAGTGAGGATCCACCACATGGCTAATGGTGTGATAAGACAACCTAGGAAGGTTGAAAAGTCAAAGAAAAGAGGAAGGGCTCACTTCCACATGTCACCCAGGTGAAAATTAAAAAAGGAGAGAAGGAGAGAAGACCAAAGGATGTGTGGGGTCTCCATGTGTCATGTGAAGTGGCCACCACCGATGAGAGAACCAAATGAATAGGTAGAGGACTCGGTGTTTGGAAAAATTTAATGTAGTTTTGGGTCCCGAGGCATGCAGATTGAAGGCATGGCTAAAATTAGAGTCAAGGATCTTTAAATGGAGAGATAGATAGGTGGTGGGTTAACAAAAATCATGGGAACCATTGATGAAACTAGAGGAATTCATAAGTTGCAATCAAATCCCGGGAATGCAAAAAAAAGATGGGCCAGTGTGGGGTGATATGAACATGCAAACTTCAAGTTTTCAAACATCATGCAAACTCATATAATGAAGATAAAGAAACAATTTCAGATATAAATAAAAAAATGGGGTTCTATAGGGGCCCCAACCCATGATGAAGAAATTTTATACATGTTTGGAAGTAAGGACACAAGAAGAGAAACAATGCTCAATTGTCCCTTACTCCTTTGAAATTTCCTCCGAGCAGAGGAAGCTTGTTCAACAACCTGTTCTTCCTCAACATGAATTCATCTGAGCCCTATGCCATCTGAAAAAACACAACGGACCACTAGATCTCGGGACATCCCCATATCCATCAATGACTCAAGGGTCATTCTGGGATTATCCATGATTTTCTCCAGCTTGATCTTCTTCTGATAGGAAGACACCCAGTCCTAGAAGATCCAAACCACCCATGAAGAATGTCATCTTCCCTTTCCCCTTGTGAGGAGTAGACTTATCAAGAATGGACTGAGGGGGAACATCTAGAGTGGTACGGAAGAGAAAGAACTACACCCTGGGGACCTAGGTGGAACAAGAGATCTTGAGTTGGACTCACCCTTCCATCTCCTTGTGAAGGGTGGGTACTCTCTTGGAGAAGGAATTGGTCGGGCCCTAAAAATTCCTACTTTGTTAGAGGAGCATGATGCATTGAATGAGTGGAAGATCGACAATGAACCTACCCCTTGTTGTCCCTGGAAGAAGAAATTTCCACTTAGAGTGACGAGAAGATAAGAGACATTTCTTCTTCTCCATCCTAAAATGATAATTGGGGGTTAGGATCTTGATTCCCCCTCTTCTTTCTTGAAGATGGTGTTGGTGTGGTGGATGGTTGTAATGGCACATGTCCTTCCTGACCTTTCTCTAGAGAAATGATTCTCCACTCCAATTCATCCATTTTGTGAGAAATGGAAGGCACTGTATCAATGGAAGACTTGTCATACAACACGTAAGACTCCTTGGGAATATCCTTTAGCAAAATTCTTCATTGCATAAAAAGGGACACTGGTAATCAATCATCCCTAAATGGAAGGCCTCCTTTGATCCAAAATTTCTTCAAGTCTTCTAGAACTTTTTGATGTTCCCACCAAAAAATATGGAAATACATGGATTGGAAGGCTGAGAAGATAAGATTGATCTTGATCAATCTCATGAGGAGTGTGAGCCAAACTTTTCGATAGGTCAGGGGCCCTCTAGTATCCTTGGGACTATGATATCAAACAAGGCTCTGAAAAAGGCTTCATCTGGACCATGCAGGTTGAAGATTTGGTTTAAATCTTTTGAAGAAATATCTTTCAGACTATTTTCCACAACCACATTCACCATTATGTTGATAAAGCTATATAAAAATTCTCCACTTTCAAGATAGGAAAAGGAATGCATATTGGTGAGAAAGTAGAATTGAGTTTATAATGAGGATGGTGCATGTAAATAGGTTGAGTTGAGTTGAGTGAAATCATTTGCCATCAGATGAAAGAAGATTTTTCTCAGCTCACACGAGAAGAATAAAATTGAGAGAAATTGGCACTGTGTGTGATGAGAAGGCATTTGATTGATGTGATATAATCCACGTGAGGACACTCAATTTTGAGAGGCATGAATGTAGGTATGCATTTCTCGAGGTATATTTTCAAAGATGAAAGGATTCTTGTCACATCAAGCCATATGGAACCACCTGGGAATTATTAAAAAGGGTTTCTTCATGCCAAGAGGAAATAAATGATTGAGACAACTATCAAAAGGCAACAACATGGTGCCCAAATCATATCGATGAAAGTAAGAAATGTGAATGGCTCAAATTTTCCACCTGGAAAAAATAGAGAATAATATTCTCTTTAAAGATTCATGTTTTTGGGGGAAAATGGAGGATGAGTGAGTGAGTGAAATTGTATAAATGCAATGAGAATACTCTTGCATAAGGGGGTTAAAATTTTTTGAAATTTTAGAAGAGAAAGGAAAATGAGAGAAACCATTTTTCCAAGAACTTGTTTGAGAATCCTGTTAATTTCTTGAGCCTTCAAATGAATCATGTCAAGATGGTTGCAAGTGTACAACCATTGATAAAAGCATTGAGACTATAAATGAAACTTTCCCTTGTTGATAAATTTGATGAGCCTTGAGTTAATTGTGTTAATCATGAGCATTGTTGTGTCTTCTTTAAGTTGAGGTGTTTCAAGTAGCTATTCATGTTCCTATTGCAATATTATGTTAAGAATTCCTTTGAATCACACAAGATCTTATCCTTTTGGTAGCATTATGGTAATTGCAATTGTGTTATGAGAAGAGCTTTCATCTCATTTTGTAATAAACAATTTTAAATTCATTTTGCTTCCATTTTGTTGATACAAATTGTTTGTTAGCCTATGAGTGTATCTTAGGCATGATAGATAAAGGATTCTTGATGTTTAATTGAGTCTTTATCATGAGATTTTATGTTTAAATTCTCAAAGAATGTGTGAAACTATGTATCTTTGGGATTCCATGGATGCACATCTTTTGGTTGAAGGTTCATTATTGATTATTTGAAGTGTTTTCATCATCTCATATGGAAGATCTTCTAACATTTGTTAAGATTTCCAAAATATTTGGTATAATCAACTTTATCTTGCTTAATTCCCAACCAAATACATCTAAAACCAACAAATCCCACTAAGAACTACCCATGCTTTCCTTGTTAAAGCCAAAATATGCATAAGCAAGTTGGTTCCATTGCTATCTTTAGTAGTTTGAGCCTTGTTTTAGGAGACATTTGCATTGTCTAAAGTGACAACTCATGAGAGTTAGATTTTTTTAATTGACCATGTCTTCCCAAGGTTATTTCTCAATTTCCTTATAAAGGAGTATCAAATATTGCTGATATATTCATTCCCCTTACAAATACAGACTGCAAAATGGGTCCTCTCACCCTAGCCAAAGGCAAAGCCTAAAGTAGGAGGGTAGGTCATACCCTCAGCATGGTGCTACCTGAATTCTCCACACTCAAGTGAAAAATAGATTACAAGATCCTTCCACATCTACATTCAAACTTAAATATTGATCCACATACCATTCTTGGAATGAGAAACCTATAAATAGAACCCTCCTCCTTATCATTTCTTAGAACACTTTTCCTCCTCTAGCATAAACTATAGATAATTAGGATCTTGAGCATTTATCCATTTATATTGAGCTAATATCTTCATAGTGCATCCATTAACTCAAGCTTGAGTAATATGGAGAGAACCAATATGGACTTGTAGCCATTGTTGGTGAGACTCCATTCTCAAACCTTGAGATCATACTAACAATAAAATCTGATTGTTAAGGATATCTTTAGGTTCATTTAAAATCTATAATTCAAAGAGTAGAGATTTATTTATGCATGTTAGTTTGATTGTTTTCAAATTTATATACATGTTAAATAAATTAGCCTCCCTAAGATCTTATCTCGGTTCTTTTTAGATTAGTTTGAAACTTTGAAACTCTTATGTGTTTAGTTTCAAGTCTTGTAGATTTCCTAATTTACACATGAACACAAGACTAACCCATTAATCCAAGACCAAATATTCAATCAAGAGTTCTTATCAATGAAGAACACCCTTATTTCCTTACAAGAAGGTAAGTTAGGACCTAATAAGAAGTACCAATTTGAAGAGTTGTGTTTGTATGCTTTTGATAGGGATATGTTACAAGTTCATTTCCTTGGACACTTTGATTGTCCAAAATTTGACAAATACAGGGGAAAGGATGATCGAAGGGATCATTTCAAATACTTCTTCATGATCTTCCAAGAGGTCACACTCAGTGAAAACTATCTTATACACATTTTCCCATGGAGTTTAGGGGGTAAAGTGCTCTAATGGTTCTTGCATATACCAAAAGTATTTGTCACTACATGGACACAATTGGAAAAAATATTTGTACACAACTTCTCCTTCAACATGATGTTACTATGATTGACTTGTGCAACACAAAACAATGCAACAATGAGAAATTTGTTGGTTTCTTACAAATATGGAAAGGGTTAGCTAGTCAAATCCCTTTCTCAAGACTAGAAAAAATAGTAAGTCAATATCTTCTTACCTAACTTACACTTTGATATCACTTTCCACTTGAAAATGCATTGCGGTAACACATTTGAGGAGGTTATAGAACAAGTTATAAAAATAGAAAAAATGGTGTTAAACAAAGGGACTTTGAAAACCTTATCACGAGAAAACTACGATTCAAAACCTAATCAAGATCAAAATCCTAATGAAAAATAAAAAAATTGTAAAAAATAAAAAAAAATTCATAGGTGATGAAATTACGGATTCTAAGCTGGTGTAGGTGATTTAAAATCGTTCTCCCTTGAAACTAGCTAAGAGACCTCCAACCACTGAGTATAAACATCATACATTTACTCCTCTATTTGATTCTATGTCATCGATACTTAAACAGTTAGAGGTGGTTAACATGGTCAAGTACACTGAAGTAACTCGTTATCCCGAAGATTCACTTGAACCATATTATTTTAGAGAAAATTATTATTGCAAATTTCATCGTGTTAAGGGTCACAAAATTATAAGTGCCTAAAACTGAAGCACTATATCCAGGACCTAATTGAAAGCAGTGACGTGGAAATGGATTCCTCGGGCACTAACAAATCTTCCAATGCTGACATGGGAATTTATAAATAACCTTTCCCTAAACATAACAAAGGAAAGGAAAATTTAGATCAAGGATGACGTCCCAAAATAAAGGTATTGGCTATGTTTATAAAGATACAAACTATGTGGCCAAAAAGAACAATTCTTATGATGTCGTAATTGGTTGTGTAAACCCATTCATTGAGCATATCAACACAATAAAGGTAAAAAAAAAGGAGTGTGCCATGGTAACATGATGTGATCACCTTGTTATTTCAAAACCTCCTCCATCTACTCCTCAAGATAGTCACTATGATGTCTTGGAGAAAATTTAGAAGACTACCACTAAGATCTCAATCTTAAATATTCATAGCATATCTAACGTACAAAAGGACATCCTTTGTAAGAAATTACAAGGGTCAGGAGTATCGATTGATATATACCCTACCCGATTCTAAGAAATGGTTGCATAAATTTCTCCAATGGAGCATATAACCTTTATTCAAGAGGAAATTCCTGTAGAAGATCCTTCACACAATTTTCCCTTACATATTGAGGTTATTTTCAATCATAAAAAAATTAAACAGTGCTTGTGGATGATGGATCAGTTCTAAAAAATTTTACTTGAAATTGGTTATCGCAAATTGGGTCATATTGAAATAGATCTAGAAATAAAGGTCATCACCATCAAGGCATATGACAATGAAGAGTGAAAGTCGGCTGAAATGATAACATTATCGTTGTGAGTAGGACATACTACTCACGATACCAAGTTATATGTTCTAGACTTGGATATTCCTTATAACATACTTCTCGGCCACCCATGGATTCATGTCATGCCTTCTACATATCACCAGTGTTTGAAGATATACTAAGAAGGGAAAATTATTACTATTGTGGGGGATTCTCAACCTTTTTCTCACTACTGAGAGCATTATTGAGTTACTTCCTAATTCTATTGATTGTCCTTCCACATAAATGGTTATTTTGAATCGATCTAAGGTTCTCACTTTGTGGGTTAATCCATATTCCTTGACTGTAATGAAAATAGTGATTTAACATCATTTTATCCTTTTGCTACATGGGAGACGAAGACCATTTCAACTAGTTGCAGGGAGTAGGAGCTCCAATAGGCCCTTCTGGTTTCAAGCCTTCCTCTATCAACCAAATCACATGGTAGACGATGTGAAAAATATAAACATCCTAAAGGGAAATTCCCCTTTGATGATTTTACCCTTGGTGGTTTTTTATTCAATGAACAATTGTTATGTAACTCTATGATACCACCTCCCATGGATGAGATGGCATCATGCTACCAGGATCCTAAATATGTAATTCTAAACAAAATGATGTATGTCATGGGCTACCAAGGGTATGGCTATGGTACAAAGGAACAAACAAAGGCAGAACCTCTTTCAAACCCCACAGAAAAATGTGTAAATATGGTATTTATATTCGGCCATATAGGTCTATTTATCTAGAGTGTTATGCCACTTCTTCTTAATGTCTTTACGAAGACCTTTCCTCCACCAATATATTTTCTGATACAACTATTTTTACCATATCCCCTACCTTACCTATCCATGTTCCTAAATGAAACCTTTTTTATCCTTCCTTGGTGAATTAGGACCAATAAAAACATGCGTCGATTGAATTATTTTCCAACGATGAGGTTATTTGTGAGTTTATGGGTATCTGAGATGACATCCCAACAGGTGATCATAAAAGGATTCTTCATTAACCTTGATACATGTACATATTTTGGGGAGGAGGCTGAGTTATGTGGTCATCAAAATAAAGTAAAAAGTAAGGGAAAAAGTTCCACAGAGAAGCCTTGTAAAAAGAATAAGTCCAAGTCTTACAGTGAAAACCTTTTTGAGGCACTGGTAGAAAAACAAAAGGAAAAATTACATGAAAAATAAATTGACTTATCCAAGGGTGAAAATCTAATTGAGACACCCTTGGAAGCAGATATCAATCCCACCTGATACTATGCACATGGAAGAAGAATCTAAGATTCTTGTGGAATATACTATTGAGGTTAACATTGGAAGAGAGGAATTATTTATGATGGTTAAGTTAGAAGCTTCACTTTCACCTCAAGAATAAGAGACATTTGTCTTGTTTTTGTGTGAATTCTCAGACATCTTTGCTTTGTCCTACATGGAAATTTCGGGACTTGATCCTATATTAGTGGTGCATAATCTTGTTGTATACCCAAACGCAAAGCTTATTAAACAAAAGCTCAAGAAAATGCATCCTTGTGTTACCTTGTTGGTTAAAGAGGAGTTGGAAATATTATTATTAGTAGGCTTTATTCGGCCTATTGACTACTCAGAGTGGATTTTAAATGTTGTATCTATACGAAAATTCCCGTAGGTATCAATTTTTTTATAGATTTTAGAGACATAAACAAAAATTTTCCTAAGGATGAATTTCCCCTCCCCAATATCAACATGATTGTCGATTCCATGGCTGGTTATGAAATGTTATCACTCATGGATGAATTTTCAGGTTATAATTAGATTAAGATTGCAGAGGAGGATCAACATAAGACAACTTTCACAACCCCTTGGGGGACATTTTGTTACCAAGTCATGCCCTTTGGCCTTAAGAATGCATGTGCAACATATCAATGGGCTATGACTATCATCTTTCATGATATGATCAATGACATAATGGAAGATTATGTAGATGACATCCTGGGTAAGTCCATAATGAGAGAAGACCATCCAACTATTTTACAACGCATCTTTCAACATCTAAGGGACTACAAGGTCCATCTTAATCCAAAGAAATGTGTCTTTGGTGTGTTATCAGGGAAATTACTAGGTTTTATTATATCATAGAGGGGAATTGAAGTAGACCTAGCTAAGGTATCGACTATTATGGAGATGCCTCATGCTAAAAATATCAAAAACTACGTAGCTTGTAGGGGAAAATTCAAGCAATCAGAAATTCATTTCCAAGCTCTTAGAAAAGTACCATTCTTTTACGCATATTCTCAAGAAATATGTCAAATTTCTATGGGGTCTAGAACAACAACAAGAATTTGCATTTCTTAAAGAATATATATCAAAACCCCCGTGTTAATTCCACCTATTAAATGTGAACCACTACTATTGTATATTTCTACCACGCAATTTTCAATTGGATCACTCTTGACCGAATATGACAAGGAGCAGAATGAAAAATATGTATATTATCTAAGCCGAACATTGATTGATTACGAGCTCAATTATCCATAGATTAAAAATTCTTTTTGGCCATTGTCTTTTCCTTTCAAAACGAAATCATTATTTTCTAAACAAAAAATTCAAGCTAATATAAAATGTGGACCCACTGAAATTTTATTTTTATCAAATCCATCACTTACAGGAAAGATGGCCAATTGGATCATCTTACTCAACAAATTTTATATTGAGTATGTTCACCAAAAATCAATCAAGGGGTATGTACTGGTAGATCAATTAGCTAAAGCCCCTTTACTAGGTACAAAACCATTGAGTCTGGAACTTCCAGATGCTTCACTCATGTATATCAAGGAATCCATAACATGGAAAATGTATTTTGATGGATCCTTCACATTCCATGGTTCAGGAGCAGGAGTTGTGCTTATAACTCCTTCAGGGGACTTGATCCCACAAGCTTTCAAAATAGGATTCCCATGCAAAAAACATAGTGGAATATGAAGCTATCATTGCAGGGATGAAGATAGATATACGTTAGGACATCAGGCAACTCGATGTGACTGGAGATTCTATGTTCATTATCAAACAAACTATAGATGAGTATAAAGTTAAGGATGAAAAACTTGTTCCTTATTAAAAATGGTTGCTACATTAAAAGAGTTCTTCATGTAGATCACCTTTGGATAAATTCCTAGAGTGTAGAATCGAGTGGCAGATTCCATATATATGATGGGTTATTTATTACACATCCCACATGGACAAAATTATATAACCTTCTTTTTGGATCACTTACTGATGCCAACATATGACATGCCCGAGTTTTGTTTGATTTTTGAAGTTGTTGGTACTCATTCACCATGGTACCTTGATAATTTCAATTACCTTCATGATGAAACCTTCTCTCTAGACATTTCCGCGTTAGAAAAAAATAAACCTTATTCAACGTATAGCCCACTATGCCTTACTTTAAGGAACTCTCTACCATAGAGGCTATGACATGAGTTTTTGTGTTGTCTTAATTCTAAAAAATCCATCTTAGTGATTAAGGAGGTTCACAAAGGAATATGTGGGGCTCATACGAATGGGATAGTCTTGTTTAAGAATATACTAAGAGTAGGCTACTACTGGTCTACCATGGAAAATAATTACTGCTAGTATGTAAAGAATTATTTGTTGTGTCAGAAATATGGCAGTTTGATTCATGCGCCAATACAATCCTTGCAGCCTATTACAACACCATGGTCATTTTCAAAGTGGGGGATCGATCTCATTGGAAATCTTGTCCCAACATCCTTTAATGGCCACATGTTCATTATCACTGCCACCAAGTACTTTACAAAGTGGTTAGTGTATTTTCCTCTCACCTATATCACGGGTGCACAAATATCTAAGTTTATGATGAACCATATCATTTTCCTCTATGATATTCCTTCTACCCTTGTCAGAGATAATGGAAAATAATTCAAAAATAACATCGTGAAGGTTTTCTATAAACGATTTCAAATCAGTCTCAAGTACTCAACCCCTATTACCCTCAAGGTAATGGGCAAGCTAAGGCCACAAATAAAACCCTTATCTATATTATGGAGAATATGGTGAAAAAAACTAGCCGCAACTGACATCTACAAATTCACCCATCCCTTTGGGCATACAAAACATCCATCCACACCCTTACTAGTATAACTCCATATTCCCTAGTATTTGACACTGAAGCCATTTTACCTCTTGAGATTGAGCTCCCCTCTTTATGTATAGAATTGAGAGAGTACTTGGATAAAGATGAGGATTACAGAGTGGATTGGCTAGTAGAGTTGGAGCTATTAGATGAGAAAATACTTCACACCCTTGATCACCTTAAAGTGTATCAAAATTGAGTGCATAGAAGTTATAAAAAATAATGTTGCATTCCAATTTGAGATAGGAGACCTTGTGAAGAAGGAAAATCAGCTCAACACCACCAAGGATCGTGACAAGAAAGGTAAGTTGTGGTTGCTAAATATGGTTTAGGTGCTTATAAGCTTGCTCACTCATATGATGATGAATTAAAGGAACCCATGAATGGCATACATCTCAAGTGATTATATGCTTGAGTATGGGGTTCCTAAAAAAGTAAATATAAATCAATGCGTCCAAGTGTAAAAACCATGCAATTTTGGCACTTTGGACAAGTCCTTTGGTGAAAACTAGTTTTTGGCACCATTAGAGGGTCAGTTGCTCACAAACATCTCAAAATTTAGGATTGTGATGGCTTTATCGTAATTTATTCCTTGCCTATGTCTAAGATATTTTGAGCCTATCCTCTTGGCCTTAATCTGGTTGATCCAACTTTTATGTACAAAGATTTTTCCTTTGTATATTACCATCTCATGTTAGGAGCACATTCACATCTTCAAATCCTAAAAATACATGTGACGTCCTACCCTCGTACATGCCATCTAACATTGGGGGCATCCACATTTCTTTGTTTCCTTACACATAGCTTTGAGAATGTTTTTAGAAAAACATAAAAAAATTTGTATAACTTTTGAAAATCCTAAAAATTCAAATATGTTAGTCAAAAAACTCAAAACATTCAAATATGTTTTGTAGAAAACTCAAAAACAATAGAACATTGTCTAGAGATAATACCAAAAACAATGTAAAACATTTCAAAACTATCTCACAAAAACAAAGTAGTGGTTTTCTTACTTTAGTTGTTTGATTATACATAATTTTAACTATGTTGCTTTCTTTTCTATTGTGTTCTATAAATTGGATTCATTTTTTTACTTATATTGAGTGTTACTTTGATTTTTGTGCATTACATTGAGTTCATTTTATCTTGCATACTTGTACATAGTTTTGTTGCTTTGATTAGATTTGATTAACTTGTGATTTTTGTTTGCTTGTACATTTTGTTGTCATCTCATCATCATATCATCTATCATCACATATACATCATATACCAATAAATTCTAAGCTACATCATCATGAAATAGAAAATTAAACATGTATGCTAAGATAACATCATATGATATCACCAAGAAGGGCAAGAGGGATCACCTCCCATCCCCCTCAAACATAGACCATAATAAAAATGTGGATTAAACATGTTATCTCATAACATAAAATGTGATCTAAGTAAAAATATTCCATCATCTTAATATGTTATCATACTACAAATGTCCATGTACAAAACAATGTGTCTCAATATACATATCAGATACAATAAGCCATCATGGGTGTGGATCAAAAATGGGCCTTCATACAAAGGCATAGTAAAAAATAGTACATATACATCATCTCAAATGTATACCTTAATATCAAGTGCATCAATAAAATGAGTCAACCATGACTCTCTCCCATGCTTGGACTTTCAAGTCTGCCACTAGGTGGATCCATCTAATTCTATGGACTCATGTATGGTGTTGCACTCTAATAAACTGAGCCCTGTTGTACTGAAGGCTTCTGTACTAATCTAATCGATTGAGATTGTCTTTGTGACTTGGATCTCTCGACTATTTGGCCAACTGACACAACCGCATGGTATAAAATCTTGTAATATGTGGCCTCCCCAGTGATCAAATCACAATCAAAACCATCTTTGGGATTCCTATTATTGTCCCTCACTTCCAGATAAGCATCACGCTATGCTCGATGATGCCTAGCTCAGCCCGTAGCTAATCCCTCTCACTGTAGCTGATCTCTTTGATCCGTAATCTGCTGTAATTTGTACCTCAGGGAGGCTACATCATCGAAACTCTAGACAATCAATATTGGAGGAGATGGTACCCTATACTATTAAAACCATCCTCCACACACTGGGATATGTGGCTAAGTCCCCCATCCATCCCATCTATCTACGTGATTCTCTCTATCTCCCCCCTCCCATCCATCTCCTGGTGGACTATGTGGCAAACTCATATGTGGTTATGATAGGGTTACCTGTGGGATTTGAATATGCATCTAACCCATCTAACCCCGTGGTTGTACTAGAATCAGAATATGTCCCCGAGGACCCTATGTCTATGGTATTTGAGCTGTGGATGCATTGGTGACAGCATGATTGTACCTACCGGGCCCGAACTTGTGGATCTCGTACTTAGGGGCCCACCCCTATAACATTTCCTTGGCCTTCGATGGCCTAATATAGCATGATATTTGAATGCCTAGCCATATAACACCTGCTCCATTGCAACTACACCGCATAATTGGAAGCTTGAGGAATAGTCAAATGTAGGGACAAAACTATCACATACCAAGCCATGTAATCTCATCGTAACCCCTGGATCATATATATGTCTCAATGAATCCCATGGTTATGGCATTGTAAGAGTGAAAATGTCTAAAGAAATATGCTCCCTAATATGTGGCCCCATGTTAAAGGTGTCACATGTCTTGTATGCATACCACATGTCATCCTATGGATACCTGTTGTCGACCAAACTTCCTCTATACTCGGTCCACTCGATACCAATCATGAATGTATCCTTGACTCCTAATCATAAAATGGTTCACTATGGCTATATCAAGTTCTAAATCATCATCCACCCACTGATACTACCTATAAGGCCTCCATGTGATCATGCACAATGTAGATCATCAAATGTGCATCTATAGTAGCAAGTGTCACCCATGTGAGAACACATGTCCTCACCCAATGGATCCCATCCATATACTTAAGACTTGTCTCTTGCTCTATTTTTAAGTACTCCATAGGGTGACCAATGGTGATGTGATCCCACACCCATATATATAGAAGAGTTCTAGATCTAAGGATCTTCTACCTCCAGTGTGCTATTAGGTGTAAATACCAGTATAAATCAACCAATATGCACTAGCCTCAACACAAAATCTCACCATCCATTGGGCTGGTAAATAACTTTGGTCATCCCAGGAGAGGAAAGTGAGTACCCGTCTTATCGAGTAGAAAGATGTTGCTGAAAAGATCCATCAGGTATAATGGTATCTGAGCATACCATTGATCATTGAACATAGTATATAGGTCCACTTCCATCCCTTGCCATGGTATATCTTGGTATAAAAACATGTCCTAAAGGAACTCTTGAATCTGGGCTTGATCTGCATCATACTCTATCATCCCACCATAAATAGCTACTCGGTAAATCCTCCAAACATCCTCTAATGTGACTGACATCTCACCACCAAAAAGCAAAAACATTGGCTCTCGTTCCTCTAACAATCTACCAAGGCAGTGAGTAAAGCATGGTCCAACTAGATCTATGGCATGTGGGCCACATAACTAAGCCATGTGGTCTCGTAGGATGGTAATCAACCCTCATAGATGTTGCTGCATGAAAGTATTCTCAAATGCTCATAGTTTTCCAAACCACTCCCATGTATCTAGCCTTCTCAATCTCACTTGCAAGGTTACATAACACTTCATTAGAGAAATTTTATTCTAAAAACATCTTTCCAAGATGTTCATTATTCTTCTATCATCTTCAATTCATCCCTAATTTTTTTAATAAGGTCAATGTTTTGGTATTTTTCTTCTAAAATAGCCTAAGGTCTAAACTGTTTCACTAGCACATGCCTTATAGCACTAGTGCTTATCTTTTGGTGCTAGTGCGCATCCTATAGTGCATACATGCATTTATCCTCACATGTGTGCACATGCGTAACTTTTCATGCATAATTGGTAGATTTTGTACTTGTGCACACCCCCCATGGACCCAAACCTAGTTCAGCACATACGCTCCTATTTTCATGCATACGTGCCTACCACCAGCCCATGTTTTTATTCTAGCTATAAAAAATCAATAAATGCAAGGGAAACTCACAATTGTTTGTGGACATACCGACGTTGGGTTGTGAGTAGGCCTCCAGGAATCTTAGACTCTATCTGCATGGTGTGTGTGGTTCTAAATCCATGCCATAACTCTCAAGTTCTAAGCTCTCTCTCTCTCTAAAAATTTAATAAGGAGGGCATTTTTCCCCCTTGGCTTAGTATTTGTATTTTTTCCCCCTGTGATGTTTTCACTCATTGTGATGATCGTAGATGGTGACATGATTGCTATAGTCCTTTTGGAGTCTTTTACACATACGCTCCTATTTTCATGCATACGTGCCTACCACCAGCCCATGTTTTTATTCTAGCTATAAAAAATCAATAAATGCAAGGGAAACTCACAATTGTTCGTGGACATACTGACGTTGGGTTGTGAGTAGGCCTCCAGGACTCTTAGACTCTATCTACATGGTGTGTGTGGTTCTAAATCCATGCCATAACTCTCAAGTTCTAAGCTCTCTCTCTCTCTAAAAAATTTAATAAGGAGGGCATGTTTTTTTCCCCAATAAATGGCTTAGTATTTGTATTTTTAGACCCCATGTGATGTTTTCACTCATCAAGTTCTGTGATGATTAATAAGGAGCATGGTGACATGATGTTTTGCTATTGTGATGATCGTAGATGGTGACATTTTGGAGTCTTTTAACACTTTCCGCGATGGTTATTTTTAATAAATAATCATATTTAGAACGTTTTATCTACGTTGGGGCATATTTTTGCTTCTTAGTAACCCTTTTTGCTACATGGGGCATATTTTTTCCTTCCAGTGAATTTTTGTGATGTTATATGAATTCATTAATTTTTCTACATCATTTTATTTTGCACAAATGAAAAAACCAAAAAAATTGCAAAAATCAAATTTTCAAAAATCCAAACAAATTAGTAAAATTCAAAAAAATCTTAAAAATTGTAAAATTCAATTTTTTTCAAAAATTGGCAAACGACATGCACACAATTAAAGCCTATATAAAATACATTATCCTCTAACATTGAAATTTTTCTGATAAAAAATATTTCTTAGGTTTTTACTTGTTCTCGTACAATGACTCATGATTCAGTTTGATTTACCTCCATTAACAAAGCCAGTCTACTTTATATGTCTTTACTCTCAAGAAACAATGATTTTCTTGGTAGTGTTTCATAGTACATGAATGCTTTTTCGTAGGACCGAAGTGTCCTCCATTATTTCCCTCGCATGTATCCTTATTTGAGGTACCATTTTTAACCCTTGTCGTTTAACATGAACATTTAGGAATTGAATCTTGATAACAAAAACATTGGTACAATTGTCTTGAATGTTGTTTGTTTGAGTATGTGTGTTTGTACTTGTTTCCCTGTCAAGTTATCTGGTTTACTTTCTCGTATTGCATTGCATTATGTATGTTGCATGGAGTTAAGCATTTTTAGCAATGAACAAATGTTAGTATTATAGCTTTTCATGTTATTTTACACTTTTGTTGTATGCGTACATTTTAATAAGGGCCGATGATTTAGATCATATGAGCAAAGTGATGAAACAAAGTTGTTTATTGAACGAGTTGGATGCAAAGGTTATTTCCATTTTCATCTATCAATTCTCATCACTATCAAGGTTTCTTCCACCTGGATTCTTTTATCCATTTCCTTCCTAGTTTTGATTGTTGATCGACTTCTTCCATCACCCCATCGACACTCGAGGGGACATCCTCCATTTAACTAATTTTTCTCCAAAGTTTCTTGTTTATGTTTGTCTATTTTTTTTGTAGTGGTGTAAGTTATGCCACCCCAAAGAGGGGAAAATGTATACACCTAAAATCCGCTTACATAGTTTTAATGCTAAACTGACACCAAATATTCTCTATCTCATCATTTCCATTATAATTAGTGATTTTCACTAATTAACCAACCTTTCCCTCAATTTTGGTCAATTAACGACACTTTTTTAATTAACTAACTTCTATCACATTCTAGATGCCAATTAACGACACTCGTTAGCTATAATTCTCTTTGAATCAAACAATTGTCTATTATTAGCTAATGAATCCTATTTAATATGAATTTAATCAATACACCCTCTTATTGGCTAAATGTTTCTTTCAAATGCTTCAAATCTTATCAAATTCCTCTCAAATCACCTCTAAATAGCCTAAAAAGCTTATTATAGCCTATTAATTAATCCTAATTGATGAATTAAAGAACTTACAACTCCCATGAGTTTCTAACTCAATAGTTAACTCATCTAATCATGATTAATTAGCCTAGAGTTACTTTATCATTTGTCCCACATTCATTGTGATTCAATATTTCCCCAAATAGAAATTTATAAGAAGGACCAAGCTCCTACCTTCACACCTTACGCTATACTTTAAATAGTATCTCATATAAAACATATGATTTAATAGCTTTCTCCATTAATTTGGTATAGTTTCTTTGCATTAATCCTACCATTGTTGAGTAGTACAATAAGATCCAATATTTGCCTTGTATCCATTCTTTGGCGAGATCTTCTCCCTCTCTTTTGAGAACAACATAATTTGATTTCTCATTGATCTAATTAGGTTCATTTTAATTAGCAATCTTTTAACTTAGAAAGAATGTTTATAGATTAGATAATTAATTTCATGTAGTTTTCATTATGCATTCTAATAAGCTATGATCTTGATGGTTCATTGATAAATTTAAGCTTAGCTATAGACTAATAGGTGTTAGTATTTTTAGTTAGCTGTTGCAAAAGTTTAGCATGATCACAAAATAATCTCTATATCCCTCTAGAGTTATAATATATGTTTATTTGTCAATTATTTTTCTATCATTATCACTTGATTGTAAAATAAGTTGACACCCTTCAAGGAAGCCCATTGGTTCCTGGATTTACTAAGTAAATCATCATATCTTTGTCTAATATCTATCCTTTCATACAGGTTCTCTCATTTGTTAAAAGAAACATCCTTGCATCCATATTGTATCCATTCATCTTGACTTTGCATTGTCAACAAAAGTATCATTAAATCCTACTTTTTTTGGATTTTTTGGTGTTTTAACATATAATTGAAAAACCAAAAATCACCTCAAACATTATATCATGCTGAGAGGGACCCTTAGTCCCTTTTTTATTAGATTTGTATATCTTCTCATTTTCTTTCTTTTTTGTCAAATTATCTAAATTTTCATCTTGGAGTGCTTTGCTATCGCTTCTTCAAAAAAACATAAAATAAGAAAAATCAAAATGAATAGAAAACATAGGAACATTTATTTTTCTTTCATTTTATTTTAACATCATAATTTTGTAGCATTTTTCTTCATCAAAATAAATCATTATTTTGGTTTTAAAACAAATATTTAATTTTATTTCCTATATAGTTCAATAAGGGGTTAAACGATTGTATTCACAAATTCCCCTCACACACAACCAAAACACATAAAAATCAAACTTGCATCTAAATAATCCCTTCTAGGTCTACCTACTTAGATTTGATCACCAAGAGGGAAGTCAAATTAGTGTTTTGGTCGAGTATAAATAATTGGTGGGTGGTATATCAGCTAAGAACCTGATACCCTTATTACTATGGGACCATGAAGTGAGGGGTAGGCCCCAATATCATGCCTCGTACCAACACCAACATAGGATTGGGAATCACATACCTTTAGGTATATCAAGGACTATGGCCTTGACTCACTTGAAACTAACCTTAGATAGCCTCTCCTAAAGTTCCTTTTTAGCCATTTTTCATTTCACACTTTTCTTAAGATAATCAAGATAATCTAAAACGTTCTTGTGATTGCGTGGTTTTCATTTCTCTTAACAACTATCTTTATTTTATTTATTGCTTGTTTGTTCAGTTCATGGTTATGACTAGACTACAATATTTCATTCAAAACATATCAAATATGATAGATTCACTTCAGCAATCCTTAGAATCAACCTAGTATCATATTCAAAACATCCCAAGTATGAAAAAATTATTACAAATACCCCTTCACATTATACCAACACTCAATCTATGACATCGAAGTTCCTTGTCTTGACCCTCCACAGTTCTTCTAGAGTGGTGATCCAGTCTTTATAGAACTCTTAGAATCCAATCTGATTTCCCTTTGTAGTTACCTTACTTCCAAAGGTATTCGTATCAATTATCTCCCTTATCTAAAATATTTTCCATCTTCTATTTTCGAAACTTGCAAATATTCTAAACTTTCCATTATTGAGTAGATCTCTCCTTACCCCTCTACTAGTGATGTAGGGACATCAACACCCACTTCATCCACTCCTGTTTCTAGTTTTAAACTCAATTCCATATCATCACAAAACACAACTAACCAATGAGCATCTACTTCATCATCTTCCTCACCTATCTTGCTAGTTACACAAACTCATACTACTACCTCCCCACCCTCACATAGCCACACACTCTCTACTAATCCTCCTACTGTTGCAAGCTCATTGGGTGTCCCTCTCTCTATAATTCCTTTGATCATATATTAACATGTTTCTTCACAAAAACTATGTATTCAATCCAAAATTTAGTCCTATCCATCCCTACATCTACACCACCTATCAACATGAGTGCCATTGCTAGTACTCTACCCTTTTCACAATAAGCATCCATTGCACTTGTCTCAAAATATAGTTACATCTCTTCTCAATACATCCCACAACCATCACAACCCCTGTCAACACTTATATTATTTTTCCCTATCAATACATCCAATATTCACAACCATTAGTCTCTCAATACACTTATAATATCCCAAATAGTATTCCTCACTCTCAAAATATTCCATTACCATATCACTTATATCAGCAATCAAAACCTCAAACCTATAATGAAGTCATTCCTTCATTTTCAAACACACAACCACCTCAGAATGATCCCATGCAAGAGTTGTTAAAAAGAATAGATAGACTTGAAAATGCCACTATGGGACCCAAAAAACCTTTCATACGATTTTTTTTACAATGAACCTATCAACCCATCTGTTCCTTTCAACGCCTATCCTCAACACTGGGAACTCTCAAAATTCATCAAATTCTATAGTAAGGAGGACCTAGAACAACATATCAGGTTATTTCGTCATGTGTGTTACATTATTAATCATGAATAGGATCTCATGTTGAGGACATTCCTTATGTCATTAGCTGGCCATGACCTTGAATGGTACAATGGTATCCCACAACATTCACTATTCTTATTCACACAACTCATGCGTTGTTACTAGAACACTTATACATCAATATCACCCTAAAATATCTATCACTAATCTCTATGTCATCAAAAAATTTGAGGATGATTTCGTTGCTAATTTATTTGCTAGATAACATGGGTTTATCAACCAACTATCCTTCTCTCTTCCAAAAATTGAGCTGATTGAGTGGTTTTCTTGATCTGTGCCAAACACACATAATAATTTTTTTGATTCGATTCTTTCAAAAATTTGATGAGGCCTTTACCATGGCTCAAAAACTAGAACTATGTGTCGAGGATGGTAAATTTAAAATCCAATCTAAGAAACAAAAACCTAAGTCCTCTTTTAAACCTTCTTCCAACAATGAAAAATCTAAAGGGTCGATAAACGTAGTTGTCTCAAAATCTATGTCTAAAGGTCATTTGGACTCCAAACAATCCAAACCTCAATGTAAATACACACCTTTAGGGAAACCTATAGAAATATCTTTAAAAACTCTTACTTGTTTGTATGATTCATCTCCTCATATCGACCCATCGATGTATCCACTTCCAAACCATCATGGTATAGATAAAATGATTATTGTAAGTATCATCAAGTCCAAGGACACAACATTAAAAAGTGTCATTCATTCAAAAATTTCCTCTAAGACCTTATCGACCATGGTGATTTACAAATTGACAATCGAACATGCCTCGAATCAAAATTTGGATATGTTTAAACAACCCTTCCCAAATCATTTTAGAACCAGAAATCAACCTCATTCAAATGTCATAGCGTCTCATCACACCATAAATACTATAAAATATTTCTCATCCACATCCGTAATACTATCTTCTTCCACAATGAGAGCATTAACCGAACAACATCACTCATTAGATCCCCTCACTACTTAGATCCCTGATCTTGTCCACATCACAACATCCAAACCCTACCACACCTACCCACAAAGAAACTTCCCATACCATTCCTTTGGAATTAATACAAAATAAGTATGTCATTGAAATCCCAAATAGCTCTTTCCAAGACCATGTCACCCAACACCGATCCCAAAGCCTTGGTGATTAAAAAACATACAAATCACCTCCCTAGAAAATAGAAATCTTACAAGACACTCTCTATACAAACTTATCATTGGATAACAATTCCTTATCTTCTATTCTAGGACCTCATCCATCATCCAAGTTTACAATCACCATCATAGAGTCTAAACCTATCCCATGAACAACACCTAAATTTGCCTCATAAAATACTACTTAAGCATCTTGTGCTCCTAAATTATCAAATTATATCCCCCATTAGTCATCCTCACCAACAGGATATTACGCTAACATCCTTGAAATACTCATCGACTAAAGTAGTCATAACATTACGCCTATTAATACCTCTAATCCTTGGGGGTGGAAACATTCCTAGTATAACTTTGAGGAATTTTTTTCTTATCATCAAATACCATTTCACCACACATAGGACTACAAAGACTTCCATGCCATAGTGTAAAGTTTCACCAAAAAGGAATTATCCCCATAGAAAAAATGACCCATCCACCAATCTTAATGAAATTGAATCCCAACATCAAATAAATATTACTCCACAAGTATTTACACATATAAATTCAAAACCATCACTTAATATCATATCTAATAAAAACAAGGATTCTTATAGTAAACTCCCTCACTTCTATACAAATATCATATGTATAGCCACGAGAGAATGCACAAAATATTTGAAAGACCAACCTAATGTCTCCACCTCCATTGATCTTTCCAAGTCACCCAACCCATTAACTTTTAAAGCCAAGGTGTCCATCCTTGTGGAACCTCAAACTCAATCCACTACATCCATAAAAATACCGTCATCAAATAATTACATCAAGCCCCCTGTCAATATATTTCTTAATAATCTTGTTAAAAACTCTCCATAGTATCACCAAGAAATTATTGAATCCCTTTAATCCATTTCAGTATCTTCATATGACCTATAACCATTTTCCAACATTTTTGGAACTCTTAAAATGTATGCAACTATCACATTTGAAATCTCTAAAATTATATCCTTACAACTTGAAGATCATGATATTCCTCTCTTTTTTACCACCCATATCAACAAAAAAATCATTAAGAGAGTTATGATAGATAATGGCGCCAACATTAACATAATATCATATCATGCCTTTAAAAACTTCAGCTACAAGACACCATAGTTACCCATTCACCTTATGTGCTCCACACTTTCAATGAAATTGTTTCCCCCAAATTGGGCACAATCATTCTACCTATAAAAATAGGCATTAAAAGTCTTCAAGAGATTTTCTATCTTATAGAAAGAGAGTTTTAGTATAACATGCTCCCAGGTGATCCTTGGATACGTGCTATGTGTTGTATCCCATCAACACTACATACATGTATAAAATATGAATATGAGGGTAAAACCTTCATGGTTCATGTCAACCCTAATCCCTTCAAGCCATATCACATGACATATAGACCCAATGATGTACTGCTTCCACTATAAGACACTACCTTTTTAGATCAATCTTCAAAAAGTTCTTCCATCCCCTCATCCAAACTACCAAATGATCAATCCTTAGAAGACATCATGCAACATCTATTGCTGGGGAATATTTCCTTCTATCTCTTAATGCATTCCCTATACCTAAAACATAAGGGATATATGAAAAATAACCAATTTACAATCTTGAAGTAGGAAATATCATTTCCTTTGGACCCCTTTCCAAAAAAATAGTTAATGTATGGAGTCATCAACTTCCCTTCATCTCATCTCAACGACCAACACACATGAACCCCTTTTCCTTGGACTTTTCATTCCTAGATAAATCTCAATTTTCCAATACTTACCTCCATCATTGTGTGTGGAAGGGATTTTGGTTGGGTTGATATGAGAAGGGTCCACACAAATTACCCTTTGAAGACCTAAGAAAACCTCACGAGAAACAAGACCTTGGCTTCAAAATACCTTCTTCTAATATATCACCATCAATATCAAAATCACAGTCTCACCCATCATCATCATTATACTCACCCTATAATGATGATGATGACACCATATCTATCCCATCTACTATTTTTTATTCAATGTTATTACACTTGGAACACTAACTTATCAAGCTAATGATAAGACCAAAACACTCCCCATAAAATGTCCACATATGATAGAGGAATATTCCCCTAGGATCAACATTCTCTATTTTCATGATGATGATGCTATCTTAACTTATATGGGTGTTGAATACCACTAAAGTTGATTACCCAGATCTAAAAACTAAAAATATATAGGGAACACCAAACACAAGAGACAAAAACAAATATGATAAATTACTCGGGTGTATTATTCCAATAGTAGGAGGATATTAATACACAAAGCTTGATCCTATTAAAAAGGATTCAAGGCTTATCTTGAAGAGTATCCCTATTATCCCTCTTAGATGAGTTGTGTGATACAACTCATTATACACACACTAGAATAAACCTCTAGTTCACACTATAGTTATAATTTTCCTAACAATCACCCCCTTAGTGTGAACATGGGGAAAGCTATCTCCTGTACTTGCTCATGTTTTACATATGGTTTTACAATTGGTTAACCACTAACCACAAGAAGGTTTTCTAGGACAACCAACAACCATATCTGTATGTGTTTTTCAAGAGATCCACAAACTCTCAAGAAGGTTTTAGAATGGAACCAACAACCATTTCATAGCACAGTACATTATTTTTGCTCTTACCATTTTCAATACAGAAGAGGAGATTGTAGAAGGAAAGAAACATGTTTTGAACAGGAATGGGACTTGTTCATTATTACAATAGAAAATAAACACACAACTGAAAGAAGGTCACCAATATGCTAAGCAATCTCTTTGTTGGTGACTAACAAGAGATGCAATTTTCCTCCTCCTCCTTGCCTCCAGCCTCCATTGTGAATGTCCCTGCTAACTCAGTAGAAAGTATAGCTGAGGATGATGCACATTCCCTATCGCGATACAGGGTGGGATTAAGGCAGAGCCCCAAAGCTAGGAACAGTTTTCATTTTCATTTTCCCTTAAAAATTGAGTGTCGGATTACACCAAAAATGCACTCATTTGTCCTTTTTTTTAATAACATATTTTCGACTCAAAATTTCCTATAGACATATAAGACACTTAACACATGGATATTTTACTAATAAAACAAAATTTTTATAAGACATAGACTACATGTTTCAACATTACAAATTTTAAAAGGATTATAACCAAAATATCTAGTAGAGACCAAATACTAAATAATAACAATGTTTTAAAGCACATTGAGTATATAATGGGACTCAAAGTGACACTTTTAATTTTGAGAAGACTCACAAAATATAAATGTTATAAATAGACATCTAAACATGACCTTGACTTACACTAAATGAATGGATATGAATACCTAGATAATGAACCGAGCACAGATCTAAAAAGTTCTGGCGAGTTGAAGACCGAAAGAAGGGAAAGAGTGGATATATGGATGTTCCTTCTAAATCATGCATCTATTAATTACACTGTCATTTTCATAGTATGAATCAAGAGGCACGTTCAATAGTTGGAGCTTATAGAACATATTGAAACCATGACTCAAGGAAAAATATTGGGCACAAATCCACACTGCTAATATACGACACATTTGATTAAATATGTTTGTTTAAACGCCATTCTCAGATCAGATCTAACCTTCCAGTTACTATAGTAATTACAGAAAATCTAGACGGAGATGCAATATAGCCAACATACCCAACACGAAAAACTATTTGTGAAGAACTCCCACTGGCAGGCATGGGCTTAAGACCTGATGCAAGATAGATTAGTGAAGCCAAATATAGGAGGATAGAATCATTGTACACGTCGATCTCCAGATAATCGAGGGCAATAATTTTTTTGAAAACTTCAATATATGTGAAGTAGAAGAGAATCTGAACGATGTTGGAGGTAGAATTTGATAAGCATAATTATTCCTTGACTGATCTAGAGCTGAGTATTGGTTGATCGAATGCATGCAACACCTTGGCCTCTCCCTTTGGTGTATTCCACATGTCAGATGGGCTCTCCAATTATGGTAAATTAGGACTGCATTTTTCCTCTCAAGTTTGAACGCCAAATATAAACGATATTATCTCCACATTAAACTTTCTTCAACAGGAATTCCTGATGCTTCATGATTTCCGTTTGCCATTGAATGGGATCCCTCAGTAACTAGATTCCTACAGATTGTAATAAATATTCATATTTAGTAACAACAAAGAATAATTATTCCACAAACTCTCATCTTCGACCAAATTTTCTCTGATACCAAATAAAGTTGATTTCCCAGATCTAAAAACTAAAAATATATAGAGAACACCAAACACAGGAGACAAAAAACAAATATGATAAATAACTCAGGTGTATTATTCTAATAGTAGGAGGATATTAATACACAAAGCTTGATCCTATTAAAAATGATTCAAGGCTTATCTTGAAGAGTATCCCTATTATCCCTCTTAGATGAGTTGTGTGATATAACTCATTATACACACACTAGAATAAACCTCTAGTTCATAATATAGTTATAATTTTCCTAACAACCACCATATTTAGAAGACATTACTTTCTAATACATCTACACATATCAATAAATTGGTCACCGATACTAATATCATCACACTGCAAGAGCTACACATTATTAAAATTGGCCAAGCCTTAGATTCATGTGAAATCGAACAATTAGCCACTTTATTATCTAAAAAAATCAAGCCTTCGCATGGTCCTATAGTGACATGCACTGGTATAAATAGTAATATCATTGTCGACAAACATTGTTACCATCCGGCATGATAATACCGTGAAGATAAAACTTCGTAGGATACACCCTCGTGTAACAATATCATTCAAAGAAGAACTTTAATGTCTTCTTTTAACCAACTTCATATTACCCATTGATTATCCATAATGGGTTTCCAACATCATACCTATCACTAAGACCATTGGAAAATTACGCATCTGTATGGACTTCCAAGACTTGAACCATTTTTTCCCCAAAGATTATTTTCTCTATCAAACATCTAACAACTTGTTGATTTTACCACACGACACGAGATGCTATCCTTTATGGATGGTTTGTATGATTACAATGAAATCCTTATCACACCAGAAGATAAACAAAAGACATCCTTTATCACCCCATGGGAACCTTCTTCTATAGAGTAATGCCATTTGTCCTAAAAAATGCAAGAGTTACTTATCAATGTGCCATGACTTACATCTTTCACGACCTTATCCAAAAAACCATAGAAGACTATGTTGACGATATCTTAGGTAAATCCAAACATTGAAGATACCATCTAGTTATTATTGACGTGATATTTGTACGTTTGTTATAGTTTTTCTCTATCTTAATCATGTTAAGTGCATTTTAAGAGTTATCATAGGAAAAATCCTAGGATTCATAGTGTCTATTAGGGGAATTAAAGTTAACCTAGCTAAATTAAAATCCATTCTTGAAATTCCCTCACCCTCTAATCTCAAACAACTTTGTAGCCTTCAAGGAAATATTTAATCTATCTCGTGATTTCATTTATAAATTATCATACAACTATCAAACTTTCCATAACCTTCTTAGAAAATGCATCCACTTCAAGTGGGATGATAATTTACAATAGGCCTTTGATGCCCTCAAATAGTATATTTAATCACCACTAGTGCTTACACATCCATGTGAGGGGGAACCATTCAGTATTTCTATCTCCACAAATGACCACACATTGGGAGATATGTTTGTGCATTGAGATGAAAAATGTAAGGAATTAGGTGTCTATTACATCATTTGAACCCTTCATGATTAAGAGAATTTCTATTCCAAATTCAAAAAGTTATATTGTGCCTTGTAATTCGTAACTTCCAAAATCCGTCACTATCTCCTCAATCAAAAAACCCATGTCATCACCATATTTAATCCAATAAAATACATGCATTCCAAGATGTATCACAATGATCACATCACTAGATGGCTCATGTTCATGACTAAATTTGAACTCAAATTTATCTCTCAAAAATCCATTAAGGGCGGTGATTGCTGATTGGCTCTTAGAATTTTCCCTTCCTACTAACAAATTACCTTGTGAACACTTTCTAGATGAATCTATTAATAATTTGGATTAGGACAAAACCCATCTTAAAATGACCTTATTCTTTGATGGGTCAAAATGTAGGAAGGGGAGGTTCCAGAGTAGTCATAATACCCCCTTGGGACACTCTTATTACGTTATCTTTCAAATTAAACTTTGAATGCACCAACAACATGGTGGAATATGAGGCCCTCATTATGGGAATTTAGACCACCTCCTTTCTTGGTGTACAAATCCTTTACATGTATGGAGATTCACAACTATTCATCAACCAAATCAAAGGGATCTATCAATGTAAAAATGAGGTCCTACAAAAATACAAAACCATCATCGAAGACTTACTATAACTCTTTAACCATTACAAAATTCAAACCACCCCTCATTCATCTAAAAAATTTGTAGAATCAATGGCTTTACTTTCCTCTCTCATCCCTTTATCACCAGACGATTCAAAATTCTTCCTCATTTTACAAAAACTCGATCAGCCATCTTACACCAACATTGATCTACCCACCATCAATCACATAGAAGATAACTCATCTAACACTTGGTATACATAGATATATGACTATATTTCCACTAGAAAACTACCCCTAGATCTATCCAAAAATGGAAAAATATCCTTTCAACAACTCACATCCTACTACATCATATTAGGAGGTATCATTTCTAAAAGAGGTTTTGATAGCTTCCTTCTCTAATGTCTTAAAAATATGAAGGATCATATAGCTTTACAAGAAGTCCATGATGACATATGTGGTGGAAACTTCAACATTTTGGCTATTTTTAAATGGATCCTAAACATGGGCTACTATTGGCCCACACTTAACTAAGAATATTATGAATATGTCAAGAAATGTGTCAAATTTCAGCAACATTCCAATCTCACACATATCCCTAGCCACGCTCTTCAAAAAACACAAGACCTATGGTACTTTTCACAATTAGGGCTTGACCTTATTGGCCTTATCAACCTTCTCTCATCACAACAACACAATTCCATCACAAAAACCATTGAATATTTTTCTAAATGGGTGGAAGAAGTCCCCTTATATCCACTAAATTAGATTAAATAATCTAATTCATGTATCATCACATTATTTGTCACTTTGCTATGCCACATTAAGTCATCACGAGATAATGGAAATTCCTTCAAAAATAAAATTTTTTAGAAATTTTTAACACTTACCACATTAGACTTAATTTTTCCTCACCTTATTATCCATAAGCTAATGGCCAAGCCAAAACATCTAAAAAAATAGTGAACAAAATTCTCATTAAAATTGTTGACCAAGTTGGTAGAAATTGGCATCTCCAAATCCTATTTGTATTATGGGAATATTGAACTAAATTTTGATCTCCTATGGGTGCTACACCCTTGTCCTTAATATATGACACTGAAGTCATTATTCCTCTCGAGGTTCAAATCCCATCCCTATGCATTTCTCTCAAAGAATTCATCCTTGATGAAGAATATCATCAAAAATCCTATCAAAAATTGAAATATTAGATGAATGGAATGTAACCACCATTTAAAATATCAACATCTATCAAGAATGAATCATACATTATTATAACAAATATCTCAAATAATACAACTTTAAGATTGGTGATCTTGTTCTTAAAGAAAACCAAAATGTCACTAACATTTGAAAAAGTAAATGTGGAAATTTTTCTCAAAAATAACTTGGACCATATATTATCACTCATAAATATGGTTCGGGGCTTATCTTTTAACCTCCCTTGATGGTAAAATTGAAAAGGATCCTCTTAACGCCCGCACTTGTGGCCATTCTAATGTTGAAATATCGACTTATGAGACCTTATTAAAACTATGATCTCCCTCACTTAGACCACACATCTTATCACTCTCATAATAATTTTTGGCCTAATGAAATATTACCTAAGTATCAAAGGCATGTGAGAAAAGGGTGTGCGGGAAGGGGGCACATAGGTGCATGTGTATGTTTGGTGAAAGAAGGGTTCACCCGGAGAGATAGAGCTTGGGAATTATCCATTTTTGCATGTTGTGGGATAAAGATAGGTTTGAGTACAAAGAACACATTGGATCATAGTAGAATACTTTGAGGCTAAGAAAAGGCTATTTTTGGGAAAAATTATAAGATCTAAATACATGCAAAGTTAGAGCTAATAATAGGATTATATTAGGGTTTAAATATGGATAATATAGTATTAGTGAAACTTGCATGTTTCATAGTTATATTTATAGCAATGCATGGCTAATTTGAGCATGTATCCTATTTTGAGAGTGTCATGCCAGTGAAGGGAAAGTCCCCATGCCTATATATATGTATTGATTTGCATAGTGTAGATATTTTTGAGTTTTGGTATGACCATGTGTATTAGAGTTATGATACTGGAATATTTTTGTGCACATGACTTTATGATAGTTTGGTAGCATATTCAACTACTATGTTATGATGAGCTAATATAATGGATCTTTGTGGATGGATATTGGTCATTAATGACTCTATTGATGGTTATTTTATGGTAAATCTGATTGTAATAGTGATCTAATCTAATATGCTTTCTTATTATGTGTGTTTCTAAATTGAGCTCATGGATCTGGTTATTATGATGGAATATACACTTTGATTATGGTTATTATGAACATGCATGTTAACACCTTGGAAAGAAAATAATAAATAGGGACCTAGTAGGCTTCGCATGCTTTGGGGAAAATTCTCAGATCTTTCGAGTGAAGTGTTAGTGTGCCTAGGCATTTGAGTAGAAAATAAATAACACATTTTGGTTGCTTTGTCGGGACCTCTTTTCAAACTATTTTCCATGATGTTGCATGATGATGGTGTATCGATTGACTCTTGCAGCCATTGAATATTGGGTATATGATGGACAAGATCATTTTACATGAAGATATGGTTCTAGACTTGATTTCAATGCAATGTAAGTGGGTGGAAGATAATATATATCATGAAATCTATGAAATGTTTTTAAATCTATTTTCCAATAGAATTTGCGAGTGGTTTTCTACCTACACATCAAAAAAAGAGATGGAGTTTAGATCAAGGATTTGTTTGATGTAGATGAACCTTGGATGCATGTTGTAGATCATTGGTGGGCTGGTGTTGTGTGAAGTTATACTTTGGAGTATGTTGTTTCTACATATTCTTATCTAGAAGTTTCTGAGTTTGAATTTTTACGCGATCCCAGAGGATCTTACATACATGTTATTCCTTTGGAAATTAAGATCTTGATGGTGGTGTTGAGTTTAGAGTGCCTACCTATGGCTAGCTAAACATACCCATTGTGTGTAGGGGTAGGTGTAGGTGTGGTGAAATATGGTGGACCTTGTGGTAGAAAGATAAAGAGAATAAAGGTGACTTAATTAAAATGAATCATGGGAGAGGAATTGGAGAACTGCATGTATATTGAGGAGTTCTGTGGAGTTGTAGAGGATGATGTCTTGAGAAGGATTTGAGGCTCACGTGGAAGACATGGATCCAAAGAATTAGGATCTCCCCCACTTAGGAAATTTAAGTAAATAACCCCCTTTGAATTATGATGAGATCACATCGAGAGGAGGAAAGATTAAGGACCAATGATGCACATCTAATCCCACCTGATAACCTAGCCCTTGTGCTGGTGTTCCAATTCTAGAAGTAATCATTGATAAGAAAGTGAGTGTAGGTAATCTAAGCTTTAGGTAGATATCATTTTCCTTTGAATACATAAGTACATAAAACAACACATTCATCTATGGTAGCATAAACATCATCTTTATTATTTGGAGGCCCGATTGGAGGAATATTTTATGACGCATCATCTACACAAAGTGTGGGTTCATAAAACATTGGGAACACATATGGAAGTACTAAAACTTTGTAGAATGTGGGAGTTCAGTTTATTACTATAGTTAGGATGCAAGTAAGTACATCCATTGGTTTGGTGCCCGCTACTAGAGGATCAGGTGGATTAGGAGGCTCAAGATCAAGTGGATTAGGTGGTTCTAGTGGTGGAGGAAATACTAGTGGTGGTTCTGGTTCTAGATCTTTGGAGGACAGGGTCCACATCCCCAACAACCCCCACATCAACCTCAACAAGTTTATTATGAGATGTCCCTCCACTTTCCAAAATATAGAGGTATTGAAGATGTTGCAGAGCATGTGCACAAGTGTGAGTTTCTATGGTGGCACGCTAAGGGAATCACCACTTTAGATAGGAAGGTGAGTCAGTTTTTGCTACTACTCTTCAAGGGAACGCACACATAGCTGGTATAGAAAGTATGACCCACATCAAGACTGTGGTGGATTATGATGCTTTGTGCTCTACATTTCTAGCTAAGTTCCATATTCTAGAGTTTGAGCAAAAAAGTATCAGTTGCTTAAGGACATTAAATAAGGATTATTTGAGATCATTTGAGAATACGATGCACATTTTAAAACTTTGTTTTCAAAATTTATCTTATGACATACATCCTAGTCAACATGTACAATAGTTTTTGGTGGATTGTTGAATCCTTTAGAAGGGTGCTATCTCATAAGAATTTTGTGGATCCATGCGAATATTTAGAGATAACTCTACACGTTGAGGAACTCAGGAGTGTGGACACTGGAGTGAGTCCATTTTTAGAGGTGCAAATTATAGTAATGGAAAAATAGTTGGAGAAGCTCTATGCTAATTCATCATGAGATGCATAGTGGAATATGGTGTACAAATTGTGAGGTTGAAGGACATATCAAGGATAGTTTCCTCACAATTTTGTCAATGTGCACCATGTTCATTGGATTGTGAGATTATCATTTGGACCATGATGTGAGTAGATGTCCCTCTTTTGCAGCATGCATGATCCAGAAGAATGTATCTATGTATTGTAAATTTGTAAAACTCATACTCATGACATTGTTAACTACAAAGTGATTGATCATATTCATGAGGCTATTGAGATGGGTGTGCACCAAACTAGTGTAGCAAGTGGATATAAGGAACAAGGATAACAACATAATGAAGGGGAACAATAATGGGATAATAGAATAGAGGATTTCATGGGGATATAGAGGTCGAGGTCGTGGTGGTGGAAGAGGAGGATTTCCTAGAGGAACTTGTTTTACTTGTGGATCTCTTGATCATTATCAGCATGAGTGCCCTCAGAATGTGGTTTTCTCATGGTGTGGAAAACAACACAAATTTGAAGAATATAGACTTGTATGAGCATATGAGAAAGTAACATAAGAAAGATAAGGGAAAAGCTATGATTAAGATACAATGTGCAGATGGAGATCAATGGATGTTGAAGGTTGGAATTAATTCTAAATTACAACTCATTTTAGTTACTACACACATTGAGGCTACATGTGCTCATGAACCTGAAGTATAAATTTGACTATAACAAAGAAAGAAGTGATAAATGAAAAGTACCTGATGTTGCACATCGAAAGAGGTTTACCAGGAAACTATGGATGTTATCAGGGATCTACAAGGAGAGATTTAGAGCTTGAAGGAGCAGGCATGTGTGATGGATGAGATGAAAAGAAATTTGAACTCCCATAGAAGGACGTAGATGATTTGAAGGAGGTATGTCGAATGTTGTTCCAAGAGAACATAATCCCTTTGTTAGGAGAGTGGTTGAGAGAAAAATTACCACCACAGGTAACAAGTGTGAGAGGTAGATACTTCATGAAAATATACCTCCCCATAATCATGAGTATGATAAGGAGATTACACTAAATGTGGTCATAGATGGATGGATTCTTTGAAAAACATTATAATAGATATATGTGTGGAAGTTAATGTACTCATGTTGGATGCATGTGATAAGATGGGAAGACCACCATTACAGCCCTCTTCAAATATATTATATATGGAAAATAGAACTAGATCCATGCCACTTGGAGTGTTAAAGGATGTGACTATTACAATTCAGGAGCCAAGTTTACTAGGGACTTTGAAGTATTGGAGCTAGTTGAAGTAGATAGTTTCCCAACATTACTTGGGAATCCCCTGGTGTTATGTGAATAATGCAAATTTACACTTTAACAAGGGGTACATTAGCTTTGAGAATAAAGAAGAGCACATGTCATTATACCTTTGATGAGATGCAAAGGTTTCTCTGTATGTTGAGCCTTTGAGTGAAGAAGACTTGAACAAGATATATGCGTGCACAATCAAAGACCCTGAGGTAATTGAGCCATCTAAGGAAGGAGTGATATAATGGGATGATTCTCATTTAGTTAGTGATACTACAAGTATTTCTTGTGACAACTTGGGCACATGGAACATATGAAGTAGTTAGTGAGAGATCAAGAACATAATTATTCACGTAATCAGCATGCATGCATGGTTAGGTGTTTTAGTTATAACCAAGTACCTGATACACTAGTGAAGGGAACCCTGATGTATTTTTTATGTTCCATGAAGAAGTGTAATGGAAGGATGGGTGATAGAAGAAATATTTGGTTTATATTTATACGTACAGAGATAACACACTTTGGTGGACTACACATGGAGACAACTTATTGGAATGGAGAGAAGTGAGAATCACCATTTTCTACTAGGTTTCTAAGGAGAAATGTACCTTCTCAGATATGTAAATTCCATGGGAAGTCCCCTACCTTACATCACATGTATGGGAATGTGAGAGACTTTGGATAGAGGGGTAGGAGGCCTTACCACCATCACTTTGGGTACATAAGTTCTACACCACCCTAGGTGGATTGTGCGCATGCATGGTATGTCCATGTAGAATTGACAAGAGAAATAATTAATTGGAAAGAGATGACCTCAAGTATGATCCATACTTTTGATTATTTTTCTACTAAACCTTTAGTCAATGAAGCACTACAGATTATGAAGTGCCTTACTTTGGGAGATAGTGTGAAGGCTTGAGAACTTCTTGTTAGATATGTTTGGAGAGATGGATTTAGAGGCACCTTGACCTTGAAGAGACTGAAGAAGAAGAAATGGTCTATACACCTAGGGAAGAAAAGGAAAATGGTAAATTGGTATGCATGATAAATGATGATGATGATGATGATGATGATGATGAGGATAATAACTTGGATGTTAACCACATTGAAGGTACACATGAGGTGATGGACATAATAGATGAAAAGGTGTGTGTGTATCATGAGCCTATGAAAAAAATAAGGTTAACATTGGAATAGATGATAGAGCCTAAAGAGGCCATTATTGGTGATTATTAGTTAGAGAAGGAAGTGGCTAAGATTATTGAACTATTGTGTGACTTTCAAGGACTTGTTTCTGTGGGTTTATCATGAGTTAAAAGGATTACACCCTTATTTAGGTGAGATGAATAAAACTTAAAGAATGCACATGCTTGATTAGGAAGAGGCCATATAAGATGAATCCTAATATGTGCATCAAGGTAAAGGAAGAAATTGATAAAATGCTCAAGTCTAGTATAATTGAGCCCATTGAGGAATCTAAGTGGGTTAGTCCCATGGTCATCAATATTAAAAAGGATGGGAGGATAAGGATCTATGTGGACTATAAAGAATTGAATGTTTCATGTGTTATTGATCCTTTTCCCACCCCATTCACAAAAGGATATCCTTGAAGGAGTTTAGGGTGTGAGATCTACTCTTTTACATGATGGATTTTTAGGTTATCATCAAGTGTGCATAAAAAGGAAGATTAGGAAAAGACAACTTTCACCACTAAGTGGGAATTTTTGCATACATAGTGATGCCCTTTGGACTAAATAATGCACCAACAATGTTCTCACACATTATTTGTACATGATTTTCAGGACTTCATTCATAATTTTTACAGGTATATCTAGATGATTGGATAGTGTATGGTTTGGTTAAGGATCATTGTGACAATTTGAGGCTTATGTTTGAGAGGTGTAGGAAGTTGAGAATCTCTGAATATTAAGAAATGTATCTTTGCAACACCTTTTAGCACTTTACTTGGGCATATTATTTGTAAGGAAGGGTTGTTGGTAGACCTAGCCAAGGTCATTGTGATCTTGGGATTGGAAGAACCTAATAATCAAAGTGAGTACATGGATTTCTTGGACATACAAGGTATTACAGAAATTCATTAAGGGCTATAAAAATATTTCACATGCCCTAGAGAACTTTTGAAAGCTAAAGGAAAATTCTATTGGGGTGATGTGCATGCATAGAGGCATTTGAAACACTGAAGGAAAGGTTGACACTTGCACCTATTTGCACTTTCCTTTGGGAAAAACCCTTTCATGTTCATGTTGATGCTTATGGGATGGAAATTGGCACAGTAGTTGGCACAACTAGGTGAAGGAATTGTAGACCACCCTATTTTTTTTGCAAGTAGGAAGTTGACACTAGTTGAACAAAATTATACAACTACTGAGCAGTGTGAGGATTTTTCCATGATTTACGCATTACAAGTTTAGACAATACTTATTGGCTAACACCATTTATTTTCTTTACAGATCATATGAAACTTAAGTATTTGGTCAACAAACCTATTTTACAAGGGTGCATTTGGTGGATACTACTATTTTAGGAGTTTCATTTTACATGGTTATTGTAAACTAGAAAAAAAACTCAAGGCCTAACCATTTGTCAAGAATCAATTCTAGTGAGGACATGCAACATTGTAGAGAATTGAAGACACAATGTCAGATGCACATCTCTTTAGATTAAATCATACACCCATTGAACTAGAGGACATTCCATATTTTTACTTTGGACATGCACTGAGGGAATGAAGACCTTAGAGAAGAAACAACTTGCAATACATGTGGAACCTTACCAGTTGATAGGTGGATATTTATACAAGCTAGGTTGTGATGAAGTTTTTTACGCGTGTGTTCTAGAGCATGAGTGTGAGGGTATTATGGAAGAATCTCATGGTGGAATTGCAGGATGTCATTATGCAAGTGATGCCATACCGTGTAAGATTTTGATGGCTGGCCTTTGGTGGGAAAATTTATACAAGGATACTAAAGAATATGTTAAGGCATGTGACCATTTTCAAGTACCTTGGGAAGCCTGGAATACAGAGATGAGATGCCTTTGAGACCTATTGCAAGTGTTGAACCTTTTGAGAAATGGGTGATTGATTTGTAGGTCCTATTTCCCCACCCACACATAGGAATGTGCACTACATTATAACTTGTAAAGACTATTTAAAAAGGTGGGAAGAAAAAACACTACTAAGGATTACACAACAACTACAACAATGATATTTTTATGGGAGAACATTATCAGTAGGTATGGATGTCCATTGAGTTAACAAGTGATAGGGGCACTCATTTCTTGAATGAGACCATCAAGATTTTATTGGTAGAGTTTATGGTGGCACACCATAAGACAACACCCTATCACCCATAGGCCAATGGTACTGCTAAAGCTTTCAACAAGATTTTGGGACAAACATTGACAAAAATCTATGATGTTGGAAGGAAAGATTGGGATGATAAAGTATTCTGTTATACTTTGGGCATATAGGACTACCTACAAAAGGTTGAATAAGGCCACACCCTTTCCGTTAGTGTTTGGAATGGAGGATGTATTTCCTATGGAATTTATGTTGCCATCCTTGTGTATTACATGCATAGGAGGAATTGATGATGAGAAATCCATTGAGGAGCATAAACAAACTGATGTAGTTAGATGAGAGTGGCTCACTATTTCCCGATGGAGCTAGAAAAGATAGAAAAGGCTAGAAAAAAAAGCATGGCATGATAGGAATATCATGAATAAAGCATTTGAGGTGGGAATATGGTTATTTTGTATGATTCAAAGTTTTTGTGCACTACCCAGGAAGTTGAAATTTCATTAGTTGGGACCCTTTGTAGTAACAAAGATATTGGAATTAGGTGTTTTTCAAGTTATAGGCATTGGATGGAACTTTATTGCTTAGTTACTTCAATGGGAGTAGGCTTGAAGCCCTACTATAAATAAGTCTTCTTGGTGTTTGTAATAAGGAATTATTTCCACTTAGATTAGATTTCCCTTTAATGCATTTTCCTTTAATGTGTTTCCTTTCATCATTTCTATGTTTTGTTAATTTAGTTCAGTTTTTTGTTGTAATAATGTGCTTGCATGCCAATAGCTTGATTACTATCTATTGGATTCATGCGAGAGGACTATGCATATTTTTAGTGTGGGGTGGAGTAGATACAAGTGGTATGAGGTACATATATGGGTTAAAACTTGAACCTCCTTTGAAATATTGGTGTACATAGAAGAAAGATGTTATAGGTGCTCGGATTGAAGGTGATTTAAGGAAATTTTACTTAGATTGAAGACCATGTGAAGAAGGATGATCACACAGTGTAACACGAGGTAGGTAGCAACATGGGAAACTACTTGGGATGAGGCATAATGATGTACTTTGGTGCATGGAGGCACGTGTAAGGAGGTATGTGGTTGAGAAGTAGTGGGTGTGCCAGAAGGTTACTATGGGGCACGGAAAAATCAGTGAAAAGCATGGAAAAATAAAAAAGGTGTAATTAATGTTGAGTATGGTGGTAGGTGGAGAGAAATTAATGTAGAAAATTTGAAAAATCTATAAAATGGGTGCTTGTGATTTTATTTTTACCTTACATGTTAAAAGGTTGAGCTTTGAAATGTGTTTCAAAAGAGTGATTTACGAGTAAAAAGTGTGAGAGAAAGAATTTACATGCATAAAACCAATGTTATTTATGCATGATCATTAATGGAGCTCCATTAGAAGGGTGTTTGAGTGAGTGAAAGGTGTGTGAGAAGAATATTTTTGGAGCTAGGGTTTGAGGAAACAAAATTACATAGCTAGGGCATGTGGATTTGAGGTTACATTTTTGAAAAAGTACAAGAAGTGTTATAATCATCATTACACCCAAGAAGCACTAGAGCAGCTACATGAAAGAAGCATTAGAAAACATGGAGGTAGAAGTCGAAGATGCCCTTGAAAGTAGATTTTTAGAAATGTAATATCTTGAGGGCATGATAATGGGGTGAGATTGGGAGTCACATATATAAGGAGTAAGGTAAGTGACTACAATCATCGAACGAAGGAAACCAAGGACGAGATGGATAAAAACTTGGTGAAGAAGAAAAATTGTGCACATAGTAGATGATAAGTTGATCTATATGATGACTATGGGAAGAATTTGCTAGAGAAAAATAGGGATCTTGCAGATTTATGAGTTGCCATACTTTGGAAAACTAGAGAGATTATACCAGTGGTTGATGTCCCGAGTCCATGAGGACTTCTTCTATTTTTTTGGAAGACGGGTGCACCTCACCGCACCCTTGATTGGAAAATTTGACTAGGTTAAGGAGCTGGGAATTGAAATTGCAAGTGACCTTATAAATGATGTTGGTGTGAAGTGAAAATTCTGAATAATTATCATATGCAAAGGGCACATGCATGCCATGGACATTGAGAAGTTGGAGTCATACCATGTGATTAAAGTTGTTACCCATCTTCTCACTAAGCTAAATAACCAAGAGCATTGGACTCAGGTAAACAAGAGATGGTTGCATATTGCTAAAATGATTTCTAAGGGGGTTGTATATAATGTATCTAATTTTATAGCTGAGATAATCATTGAAGAAGAAAATCAGGGGATAAGATAATCTTTGGTGCCATATTTTTTCAATGATATTTGTGGAGATTGGAGTGCCCGATGGGCCAAATGATAAAATATGGCAATTCCCTAAGGAAAAGAAATCTCTTGCAGTAAGATTTGAGAAGTAAACTTGTGAGGGATCCATGAGTGGCCCTTATAAAAAAATACTAACTTTGGTATAAGCGCATGCATGAGGCCTTCAAGCATGAATGGAGAATACCCACCTAAGGATCTTCCTTCAATATTAGAAAATCAGCTCAGTTTTCAGTGTTTCAACATTTTTGCATTGGCAGGTTTGGGATGAAGGATGGAAAGTGGAGCCCATGGTGAAAACTCCCCTATGCCTTCACTATGCTCTACTTTCAAGCTTCAATAAAAAAAATTATCCAACATGTGCAAATTGAATTTTGATGCAGAAAAGTGTAGATTGTGAGTACCATATTCTCAAGAAGAGATATGTGTATCCAAGTAAGTCTTCATATATAGAGAATTTAATATATTGATGATGTAAACATCAGCTCCATGAGCTTGGTAGTTGGGGACATAGGCACAGATAAGGTATACATCTACCTTAAGCCCAAATTGGTGAGTGGGAAATATATTTAAAATGAGTTTAAGCTCCTAAGTTTCCAAAGGGGAAGCATATAGTGGGCACCTTGTAGGATGATGAGCCCATAATTTTAGATGAGGAAGAACCTCATGAAGAGGAATAATTGAAGGAAGCAGTGTGGCATATAGACCATGGCTCACGGAGACGAAGCCTCAATGTAGGGGAAAAGAAAACATTGAAGTTGCTTCCTCCTTAGTCAGAAAGAAGGGGGAGAAGTGAGAGAGGAGATGTGTTCCAAGGAGATAGAGAAAGATGAGAGAGTGGTGGGGGATCAAGGGTTTAGAAGAGTGATGAGGAAGATAAGGACACATGACACTATGGCCATAGGACCCTCACACCAATAAGGAAATCATCTAGAACCTCTCAGTAAAATTGAACTAGTGAAGGAAGAGGCGTAAGTATGTGCCCAATAAGAAGAGAGAGGAGGAGGTATACGATGATGACATACATATAGTCTATGATATACACATGTTATTGATGTAGAAGAAGAGGAGCCTGAAATGAAGAAACACAAATGATATAGAGGCATATGAAGATCACAAGAAGCAAGGAGGCATTGTAGGAGAAGAGAAAGAAAAGGATAAGGGTGAACCATCAGGTGGGCCTACTAGAGAACAAGCAAAGCGTGGACAGGTGAAGGCCTAGTTTTGGATACTGAAGTGCATGTTTAAGGGTGTTGGTGTGAGAGGAATAAGGGTGAAGATATGTACACAACCTTGCACTTGGATACATTGATGACCCCTCTAAAATCATTCGTACTAGGTTTTAGAGTACTCTAGAAGCCTGAGAAATTATATGGGTGGGAGTTGATGGATCCAGAGGTAACAAATATGCGCATGAGGAAACAACTATCTTGGAGCATGTAGACTCACATGGATGAGCCTGAATTTTATGTGAAGGAGGAATCATGCATCAAAAGAAAGAATAATAAAAAGGCCCAACCCGCACACATAACAAGAAGTAAGGCCACACAATTCACAAATGAACAAGAAAGTAATGCCTTGAATAAGATGGCAGCTAAAGTGGTGTGTATAAATGTAGATAAGGCAGCCACACTCTAGGCACTTAGAAGATAATAAGAGCTTGAAGGAACAAGTAGAGAAGTTGTAGATGAGGGGGAAAAGGAAAGATAAGGAGAAGAAGGAGAAAATTCTATGGGTTTTCTGTGGAGATTGGAGGAGAGATCATATACAATATGTAGAATTTGACGTACACTTATAGATCATACATACCCTTCCTCCTTACATTTTTGCAGCATTTTTTCACCTCTACTTGAGAAGAAGTCAAGCACACCAGAGGAAACCAAGGAGATGGATATGAAGGGGAGAAAAAGTTTTAGCAGAGAAGAGAGAGAACAAAGAAACAAGTCACATGCCATATAGTTGAATATGATGCCTTACTATAGACTATAAAAGATGAAATGAAAAGGAAATTTGGAACTAATGGTGTGTGAAGATCTAGAGCAATAATAAAAACAAGGATGTTGATAGAAGAAAATGAAGTCCTTGTCACCAAGAAAAATGACACTTTGGGGTGTGAGGAGAGGCTGGCATTACTAGAAGAGAAGTGTGATGCACTCAAAAATCATCACGAGACCCTCATGATGAAGAATAAAGGAGTTGGGAAAGTTGATAGCATGAAAAATGGATGTAATGGATGACATGGTGTCATGGTTGGAAAATGTAGTATGGGAATTAAATCACAAGGGGAGAATATGAATTTGGAAGAAATGGATGTAGTACTTTGAGATATTATTGCAAAGGAAAAGAAGGGACTTAAATGACTAGAATGAGTTGGAGGTTGACATCAAGAATGATTACCTTGAGCTATTACTACCTGTTGAATAATACCACACTCCTTGATGAATTGTGATTTACATTATTTCATATATTTATTCTCTAAATTCATTATTTATTCTTCATTATTTGGAGAGATAAGGTGAGAAACCCCATTTCTAGGATGGAAATGACATTAGTGTGGGGTAATGTTGGCTTCGTGGAATATTACCTAAGTATCAGAGGCACATGAGAAAAGGGCATGTAGGAAGGTGATGCGTAGGTGCACACAAATGTTTGGTGAAAGAAGGGCACGCCTAGGAGAGATAGATCTTGGGACTTAGCCATTTTTTCATGTTATGGGATAAAGATAGGTTGGAGTGTGGAGCACACATTGGATCAAGGAAAAATACTTCGAGGCTAAGAAAAGGATATTTTGGGAACAAGTAGAAGATATAGATACATGCAGAGTTAGAGATAATAATAGGATTATATCAGGGTTTAAATATAGAGATAATCTATTATTATGAAACTTGCATGCTTCATAGTTATCTTTGTAGTAGTGCATGGACTAATTTGAGCATGTAGCCTATTTTGAGAGTGCATGGTGGTGAAGGAAAGTCCCACCCCTATATATATGTATTAATCTGCATAGTGTATAGAGTTCCGAGTTTTGGTATGCCCATGTGTATTAGAGTTATCTTTGAGTATGTTTTTGTGTGCATGAATTTATGATGAGTTTGGTACATGTATTCAACTAATGTGTTATGATGAGCTAATATAATGGATCTTTGTGGATGGATATTGGTTATTAATGACTCTATTCATGGTTATTGTATGGTAAATCTGATTGTAATAGTGATATGATCTAATATGATTTCTTATTATGTGTGTTTTCAATTGATCTCATGGGCCTAGTTATTGTGATGGAATATACACTTTGATTATGGTTACCCTCAACTTAAAATCAATATATCCATGGTATGGATCCAATAAAAATATAGATTGATCCCTCAAAGGATGGCTATAAATAAAAAAGTAAATAAAGCTACCCATTAAAGTCAAAAGTAAAATGATGGCTACCATAAAAATCAAAATTCAATAAAATCATAGACCACTCCCTCGAAGGATGGCTACCCAATCAAATACATAAAAATTACTTCACGCCCGATCGGTCCTCACATCAAAAAGGGCTTCCCATATTGATCAGCCCTCATATCAAAATTCAAAACAATAACCATCCTAGGAAAGCTTCCCATATTGATCAACTTTCCCTTCAAATGCAAGCTTCCCACATTAATCATCTTGTGCCTTATATAATAAATTCGGGATAGAAACTAGGAGCTATTAAAAGAACATGTTTCCCCATACTCACTATGCACAAACCTTACTCGTGTTATAAAAGGATAAGTACAACTATCCCACATCCATCAATCATAGTATGAATAAATATTTTGAGTCATATACTAACATTATTTACCAAGACACATGTATAGTGTCATGCGTATAAAATACGTTTACCATTATACACGTATATATGTCCGAGAATAGTAAGGAATAAAAATCCTACATTCTATTCTTCTCCATCGTATAGTGCATTAATCAAACAAAAAGATCATCATTTTATCATAAACATATACATAATCATCAAAATCATATCAAACATCTCTAATTTAAAAATATACATTTCACATACATCTATAATTAAATATATTATCATCAACCACATGTATAGCCATCACATTGTAATCCTCGATTAGAATCGAGGCTTAGGTCGAGTCATAACATAGAAACTAGTGCCCAACATTAGACAATAGTAATCGGGTGCTTGTGTCCCCTAGGTAACTATGTCTCGAGGGCACACACAATCATCTTATTATCTTATCACAATTCACATAAGCCTTGAGTAATATTATAGTATTAGGCACATTCCTCTAACAATAAAATGCATTCTATCTCCATTTCAATAGGAACAAATAATACATTTGGAACAATCAAGACAACATGAAAAAAATAGGGATGTACCATCTGTAGTGGTGCTCATTGGGTAGAGTCGTGGAAGGAGAGTAACAATAGTCATCTCTCCCCAACACTTGCTCATTGGCATGTGATCACCCAAAAAATCACACTTGGCATGAGATCACCCAAAAACATGCCATTGGCGTGATATCACCCAAAAAAATCACACTTGGCACAAGATCACCCAAAAATCTCGCTCTTCACAACATTACAATACACTCTTTCTATCATTTACACTCTTTCACATTAGGTGCATACTTTCCTTTTACTAATTTTTACACACTTTTGCATAGTTTTACATACTTCACTCATATTCTCATATACACTACTTTGACTACTCTTTCACTTTTCTTTTTCAGGTCTATCCTTAATACGTAATAAGAATTATCCCTACATAAACAATACAAGAAAAACAACATGTATAAACAAACTCATAAGCTTCACCCCTAGGGTCATTTTCCTCTCCTATTTTCCATGCTTCATTTTGCAATCACTTCACGCTTCACTTCTCTGCTTGGCATGCTATCGCCATCACACTCTATAAGAACAAAAGGTACACATCTTATAACTACTTTATGTTATCGAGTATTCACTCAAAAACATAAAGTGGGGAAAATGTAGACACAAAATCACACACTTGGGTACATTTCTAGGTCCTAAACACATAATAGCATTCATATGATTCATAAGAAAGAAAACTAGTAATTGATTGACTATCTTTGGCATCTTTTTGTGTTTCTGGTTTTCTATTTGGTTTTACACACCCTATATCCTAATCAATATTTTACTTGTTTATCTTTTATGGCTTTAGACACCGAGTTCCCAATTAGGACAATAGCACCTAGGTGCTTTTGTCCCCTCCGGGCACCCATGACCATTTTCTATATTACTCACTCCTTTTGGGTCTATTTTATATTTTTGGCATATTATCTACTTATAGGTCATCTTTATAGTTGTCAATTACAAAATTCAAATAAGGGAATCATATAAATAAATATTTATGTGTTAAACATCAAGGACCAAGCACTAAGCACATCTGTCATCACCTAAGCTTGCATCCAAAAGGAACCTAAAACACTCTAAAACATCCATCTAACATCCATTCAAGGGACAAGGGCTGAAAAATTATTCATACACATCATAGGAAGGCGAAGTTCATTATTCCATACATACATTCTACTACATTTCTATATTTAGCTACAACCCACTATCAAGTGCAACTTGCACAAGGGCATCCTAGGGAACAATTTCTACACGCACTCACAAGAACCGCATGGAGTATGATATGTAGCATTAAAATCAGTCATAAGTTCACTCTCGGGGTGACCACCAAGGTTAGTCGAAATCCACATATCATATCTTTCTTTTTAGGTTTGATACGCTTTTTTTTTTGGGTTTTGCGGGTGAAATTCTATTTTGTAGGTTATATGTACCTTCAGCAATCAAAGAGTGACACACAAGTGATCAACATGGAATATTTTCAACACTTGTGTGACATAATAAAGATCATGTTCTAACCATTTTCGTAGCCATGGGTGCCTAAGAGCGATCTCTAGCGCCCGTGCACCCATGTCCTTCGTGGTCACCCATGTCGGCGTTATTCCTATACTCCATAATTTATATTGAGTATTTATGAAATTTTTCACTTCCTATTCAGTAGTTTTGAATTCCTAAGCACTTCTAGATCAAACACAAATTAGATAAGTCATTCTTTCTATATATCTTTCTTATGTTTTCATACTTGTTTATTTTCTTGCAGCATCATAGTGTACTTAGCATATATATATCATAGTTTACATTAACTACTCTGTAATTAGGGCTTAATAAAATCTATTTAAATTAAGTCACTAGGGCATACACATAGGACAACCACCTAAGGAGAAACTATTTCCCCCATACAAGCTACATCTAAACCCATTTTCATGTCTATAACAAGTATATAAGCACACCCTTCATCTTCCCCTCATGATATTATATGTGACTAACTATCATTAGTTATGTGTTAACACCTGCCATATGGATGCAAGTGCATTGCTTTGTTTGTGTTCATTTTCATGTTTTACCTCCAATCCAATCTCAAAGCATATAACCTACACACAATCCTTACTATGATGTAAGTTTACTTCCTATATTTGAGTCACCCTAACAAATTTGCGTTCTATTCATACCTTTTTCTCTAATATTTTTCGTTATCCAATCATATCACACTCATTCACATTGAACATGGGTTTCCATTTTTCTCTATGTTCTAATTTATCACATCCAATCTAATCCAATTACATCATCTTATCTTATATTCAATCCAATTAACACATCTACATCTACACTAAGTCCATCACATCTAATATACATCCATTACATCATGTCTAACATCCAAATCCATCACATCATTTCCATGTCTAGTCTAACATCTAAATCCATCACATCAATTCCACATCTAATCCAATCAATACATCACATCCATAACCAAATCAATATATATATCAAAATTATCTTCACATTCATAATCTATTCAACATAACATATCCAAAATCCATCACATATATCTAATCTAATCATCCACATATCACAACACATATGAGACACGACAAAATCATATATATATATATATATATATATATATATATATATATATCATTTGAATGTTTGTACATCGGTGATAGGCCTCAACTAGGATTTATTTGTATCACATATATACATCAAAACCTATACATATGAAATGTTCACCCTCTTAGTGGTGAAATCAAAATGTGAGACTTTGTCTCCTAGCATAGAACCCCTTCCCCTGGCCTATCCTCCACCCTATCCACCATCGTGCCTCGGTTGTGCTAAAATTTCCATACTCCCTAAAGCTACATGTCATCTTGATCTCCTCTCCCTAGAATAATACATTGTATATCGCGATACATCAGGCAATATCATCATCACTATTCACTTGTACTACATCATCACAAAACCTTGAGAATCAATCTATCTAAACCCCTAAGTCACTCCCCTTGTCATCTCTTATGGAGTGCTTGAATCCCCATATCTAGCTCGTAAGGCATATCTCTTCCTCTTATCTTTATCCCTTTGTTGGATAGCTAGGTATCTCTCCTAACACATAACATCATGCTCCCGGAACATCGTATCCCACTCCAAATGAGATCCATCTAGCTCGCCTACAACCGTGCTATCTCTACTACTCCACCCTCACCTCCCCTCTCCACTTATAGGTATTGTCACTACCTCCTCTCCTCTTTGAGCTACCTCCTCTACTCTACGGTCCACCCAATATGATTCATCCACTCCACATACCTCTTTATGACCCCCACGTCATCATCATCTATATCCAGTGGCTCCACTACCTCCACCAATGGATCCACCATCACTGGACTAGGTAAACCTCATCACACATGTATCCGATTGGTGCCCAAGGAACCCTCGTACTAATTGAAAATACTTCATCACTCATGGAAACTTTATTTCCTTTACCATATCTAGTATCCTTCCTTAAACCCATCTCACCCTCCTCGGACCTATGATCTAGATATCTACACACTGGACATGCTGGGAACCATTTATATATCCTTCATTTAACATAATCGTAGCGAGGATACCTAATCTCTTAGTATACCAATCCTATCCCCTCTCCCCTATCCAATCTCTCAGTATAACAATCAATTGTCAAGGCTATTTGATCACCAATCACATATGGAAGCCTTGGTGGCCTCACCAAAACTATGTTCTTGTAGGCCCATCAATGTAGTAGAAATCCAACATCCAAACTAGATCTCCTATATTTCACATACATCCAAATCTCGTGATCCACCTCGTGTTAGGAGAGCTAACCTTAGTGGAAAAATTATTCTGCAGGCAAAACATAATATCATCCACCACTACCGATAGGGCCCATATGAATATCACCCCACATGAATTTGAGAGTGCATAATAATATATTACCATAATCACTAAGCATATCAGCCAACTCCTTGACATCAAAAATGGTATTAGGTCTCAATATGAAGCACCCATAATGTAAAAGTTATGTGTAGGCCCTCCGTTCCAAACAACTGCCCTAGTGTATCTCCTCGATGCATTGGTGTGATCATAATTATAGGTTCCCCCTAGATTTAAAATCTAAAAATATGATACTCATCCTCTAATGTGATTTTAATCTTTCCTATACATAATTAAAAGGTGCAAGTCCTTAGGTCCCATCTCTCTATCAATGTTATAATGAGACATCTATCTCAGGGCACCCTTTGATAATGTAATAATCTCCCCAATCTAAATGCATCCAAGTGATTGCAATCAACATCTATAACATCATTTTTAATTATCCCCACCATGGATGGGACTCTATCTCACAAATACAATGTGTCTCTGGCCTATAAAATCAACCAACATTAGTTCTAAAATCATCATTTTTCATCCAAGATTAATCAGTAAAATATAACACCTATCTAGTCAATGCCAACCCTAAATAGGTCGATGACAATGGCGACCATTCGTGGTCACCACCGATCGACCTTTGGCACCTACAAATCAAAAAATCCAAAAAAATAATAATAGCAAAAATTTTAAAATCACATCTAAGCTAGGTTTTCGTAGTTACTTCTCTCTATGACCTTTTGTGTTTCCTTCCACCTTTGCTAACATCCATTTTACTCAAATCTCAAGATTTTATATCACTTAAAGCTCTCAATCATAAAAATCTTGTCATTTAAATGATATTTTTTAGTCCTCTCTGTCACTTTTATAGTCTTGCCAACCCATTTGCCATCGACACACCGGTCTCCATCGACCCACCTAGTTGCCATCAACCCACCTAGTCACCTTTGAATAGAGTGAAATATTCGTTTACCCTACCCATTCACCATCAACCGAACCCTTTTTTACCCTTCATCTTGTCTCATGAAATCTACTTCTCTAAATTATCTTTTCTTCCACTTTATACTTGTGTGTCACTCATAACACACCATTCCTTTCCTTATGTACCTTATCTTACTATTGTTTCCTATATACCTATCTTTTCACACATCTCGTGATCCTATCTAGAATCCCACCCCGTGGCCATCTCGTGTTCCCTCTTAAGGAACCATATATCATCTTAAATTCCACCGTTGTGGACATTTTCCCCTTTCTGTCCCCACAAGATGCATATTTTATTACTTCCTCATATTTGAAGGCTAGAACATACTATTTTTCCCTACTTTTTTACCCAATATTTTGTCAGACCATTGTCTTGACCATCCTCACATTTTTACGCATAATTTTGATTTTTTCCTTTGACCCATTGATCCCAAAAATTACACATCCATATGAGTGGATTCCCGGTGAGACTCACTCCATATTGAAGTGATATTTTCTGACTCATGGGTCTGTAGGACATTAACATTTCCTTTGTCAAGTCCATGCTATGTTCCCTCGATGTGTTTCGGGATCAACCGCCGTACTCATTTTTAGTTAATCTTATCCTTATTGCAATGGTCATATCCATATCCACTTGTAGTATCTTTTCCTTATTTTCTCTTCTTTCCTCCTTTCCTCATTTCCTCCATCTCTCTTTTTCAACCTAGTAATCAATTCCTCTTCTTGTCATTAATCCCTAGTGTAAGGGGAGCACCTCAACTACCATCTTCTATCACTTCTTGTTTTTGTATCGTGGCTTGCTTAACATAAACCACTTGACAAAAGGGGAAAATATAGACACTTAAAATTGGTTCACTTGTTTCTCATCCCGCATTAAATCCCCCTTTGTTGTCATTGTGCACACTTATACCCATATCCTATTTGAAATCCCTTTCCCCTCCAAAATAGGATTTATTTCCCTTAATTTTTATTTTTGTATATTAATACTATCATTATCTCATCTCTCTTTATCACCTCTAATCACATTTAACTATCCCTAAACACATCCCTAAAAATCCCATTTATCCTTCTTAGAACCATCATCTATCCTCATTTATTATATCAAACCATCCAACCACCCTTTCTTATCCCTATGTAACCCTAACTCACAAAATCAACTCGAAACCCTAATTTAACCCTAATATGACCTCATTTCTTGAGTTATGCATCTTACCCATCAACCAAATCAATGATCCTCCAAATTTGATGGTGACCTATTAGATCAATGACGACCCTATAAAAATGTCATCATCCCCCTCCTCAAAGAGGATGAAACTTTGGAGATTCAAATTCTATCAAGATTTTGTAGATTTATTTTCTTCTTGTGAGCTGCCATCAACATTTTGAAGTCATCTTGGAGCCCTTTCTTATCATTTTTAGAGATATGAAGCTTGGAGTTTATTTGGAGACCTAGCTTGTTTCATCATTTCTTTTTCATCTCTTTTATAGGCACATTCACCATTTGGAGATATTTCATCACATCAACCACCCTTATTTATTTCATATAGATCATTTTCCACTTATAAATCCCCATCAAACCCTAATTCATCCCTAGTCACCATCGATTCTTCCCTGGTTGTCATCGACCTGGTTTTCATCGTTCCTTTTCCTACATTTTGTCCCCCTATAAAGAAATTATCATTTTGTTTATCACCCATATCCCTCAAATCCTACAACCTTAATGTATTTCTTGTGCGATATCCCAAGATATTACTCACCTATCACACAGTCACCATTGAGTTTCCTATATTCAACATCGACTGATCCGCATCAATTACATTTTCATCTACCTTCATGTAATCTACATCTTTTATGTTTCCTATGCTTAAGTACTAGACCCAAGACATCTACAACATCCAAGAATCAATTCCAGATTTGTTGTCTTCACATATTTTTATCTTCTATGTTACACTCACCATCGACTATCTCGGTCACCATCGACTCTATCTCGGTTTTCTTCCTTTTATCTCAATTTATCATTATCATATGCCTTTTTTCAATAAATCTCTGCATTTATGTTCTCGCTTATTTCGCATATTTTATCTTTCTTTCATTTTTTATCAACCTTTCCAAGAAAAATGGTGACATCCTCCCTATGAATTTCATCACTTGGGACCTGACATTCTCAGACATCCCATCATATAATTTGCTAATATTTTCTTGTCATGTTGTCCTTTGCATTGTGCATGTCTTGAAGCTTGTTTCGGAAATGATTTGTGTGCCGTATTGCATCCTCATCATTATCGCACATTGGAGGTAGCCTTAAACCCTCCGATATTTTGGAGTTTATTATTTTCTTACATACCATTTCATTGACTTGGAATAGGAGTGGAAAACGCACAAACATGGCATTGATTTTCTTGACTTCTTCATGAAATTACATGTTGTATACCATTAATTTCTATATGATAGTATTTTTAATTGATTTCTACGCATACCTATATAATTACTATGTGATAATATCCACTTTATTTCCTTATAAAATTATTTGAGATGTGATATTTTCTACTCTTATTTCTTTGTGTAATTTTATGTTACCTACTATGTCTTCTCTTACTTATATGTTGTATATCATGTTTTGTCTTTAATATGTTTTCTATGGCTCTATGATATATTTAATTGGCACAAGTGTATTCTCTATTCCTTTTATCTCATTTAAACAGATTTCTAAGTGTGATTTCCTTTGCTTTTTTTTCTTTATGCTCATCTACATTAGGCACACACTACCCCGAATACTTCTTCCAATAGACACTTTTTATATTGTTAAAACAAAACAAAACATCTAATAATACATTGACCATTATATCCTTGATGAAATCACACATACTATGACATATTTATTTATTTCTTGAGTTATTTTCATTAGGAACACATTGTTACAACATATTTAGATTATGACACACACTACTTTTTTACACACTATGTTTTATATACATTGATAAAAACATGGATTATAGACATAGTTTCTTGATAGACATTTCTTCATTGAATTCTCGGCTCTAGGATTAATGGTTTATTTATAATAAGATTCTTTTTTTTTTTATCAAAATCACTTCTTAAAATTTTAGTTTTTGCATCTTGGATGATAGATCATTTCTTGTTTCACATTTCTCTTAGAACTTTGGATAATTACACATTACAATTTATTAGATTTCTTGTTACACATTTATTTATTCATATTGATTACTTATGTATTTTTTTGCACGTTACTCCACTTATAATGATTTATAATGACACTAATTATTACACCTTTTACCATGTACATTATTTTGAGATTACACAATTATGAAATTATTTTTTACACATTGATCCACATACATTGGTTTTTCTTTCATTTCCAATAACATATTTTGTTAATCATTGTTTACTTCAAAATTATCATCACTTTATTTTTACACACCTCTCGTTTATATCATTGTTGGTTGATTACTTGATCTCACACACACAAAATAAAAAGCTAATACTAGTCAAGTCTATCAGGTCTTGGCATTCATGTCTCTTAATGATAAACATGTCATGTCGGTGTATTAGGTCATTGTAAATCCATTGGACATTATTTTTGTGTTATTATCATAATAATTTTTTTAATAGAAAAATCTAACTATATTTTTCATTATTTTGATGATGCGTACAAATTATTGAGTATAACTATTACCATGTTATGAATTTTACACATTAATTTTTTTTTATTTGATAGATATATTACAGATAATCTTTTGAAATTGTTAATCCTAAAATGATACACATTTTTTATATCATATTTATTTATCTCATGAATGTTACATGGTACTTGTGTTCAAAATGCATTATCTTATGACTTATAAAAATTTCCCATATTATTTTATACACTAATTTTACTTTATTTCATCCATAATGTTGTAATTTTACATGACTATAACTTTTTTTGAGATAAAAATCCTTTACAACATACCTTATCTCAAAAGGAGGCCATATTATATGGTTTTATAACACATTCATGTATATTATGGATACCTTTCTTCATATGACACCATTTAATGATATAAAAAAATTTATTACATTAAAACATATAAATTACTATCACATCACACATTTACATGGATTCACTTATCTAGCCCAAATTTTGTGGATGGTTACACACAAATTGACTCACTAATCCTAATTAATGTGCATGATTTTCATGATTGAATAATTAGGTCCAATTGATGCAGATGGTGCATGAGCTTCATATAATACACCAATTTTCTATAATATTATTTACATTTAATTTATTTTTCTCACATCCAACACCCATGGAACAAATGTATATGTTTTAAATTTTTAATATACTTGTTCTCATGCATTTAGCATTGGAAGAAACCATGTTTATATGTTTCAAGCCTTACTTTTAAATTTATATTATTTACTATTTCTAGTAGAATTTTGGTTGGGATTTAATACATGTTATTTACATGTGGCATGTACATTCACACAAATGGTTTTATAAATTAAAGGATAAGGGAACAAAAATTATAGTCTCATGCAAGACTTGTCCCCATGATAGTTTTTATTTCATTTATTTAAATTGTGTAATATTAAATTACTAGATGAAAATGGGGGTACATGTATGTACCTAAATATGGACATATCAGGATTTGGAAATTAATTATTGTAATATAGCTCATCACTTGACTCATTATGCAATTAATTGAATTATTCATATACATGCATTTATTAATATATAATACTAGCCTTTGAAGTCCCACTTGTAATAAATATTAACTTGTTAAAATATCATTATTAGAGTATAATACATTTCTTCATACATTTTTGCACCAACTCCAATGAAAAAACCAAAATTTACAATGTTCTCAAAAGAAGCTAACCATACAAATTTAGATGAATTTTAAATATTTGATGAATTCCTCAAAAATCTAATGGTCACATTTTCAAATCCACGTGTTACCCTTATTTTTTCACATGTCATTTGAGTGGAAAATATTTTCATAACAATCAATAATATAATCACATTAATTCATTCCATTCTAATGACATCACCCCTCACGCATATAAGACACAAAAAGATCACAGCAAAGCACCCAATTTCTACATAAAATTTCTCAAGTATATTCATCTAGTTATAAATCTACAAACAACATTCAAAACTTCCCTAGGCCATTTTCAAAGCTATAAGATAATCCATTAGATCATTTTTAAGTGGCATAAGTACTAATAGGGCCTTGATTGAAAGTTTTTTTGATATACATATTACACACATTCACTATGTGGATAACTATCGAGGGTTTGATGCCTCTTAGAAGTATTTCTACTTAGGCATGGTGTGTACCAAAAACCCAAATTTAATATTCACTTTTATTTTCCCAAATAAAAGAAGAAGAAAGAGAATCCATTATTAGTTTCACAAGATTGATAATGGAAATTTAACCATAGACTATGAAACTATAAAAACAAAGGAACATAGTTGTAGAATCATGATTCAATAAAATTTATTAGAGGAATAAATTTTGCAAAGTGGAAAACAAATCTTGGGTGAATTTTTCTAGGATAGGAAGCTTCATCTTGCTTGTAAAATTAATCTTAACAATTTATAATAAAGCTTCAAAATAGTCTACACACCTTTATTACACATTTAAATATCATTGTCATCATATATCATTCATAAATTAGTATAATTTCTCTAACAAGGGTTTTAAATTCCTAGTTATCTCATGTATACTAGTGTTATTTACTATTTTTTACTTGAATATGATTTAGGATATGAATGTTTGGTGTTATTGATTATAATTTAATACTATCTTGTAAAAACACAATTGTTTAATATATTAATTACTTTCTAAAGGGAGAATGAGTAATGAGGTTAAAGGGAAGGATTTTATTCAAGATATTCTAAAGATCATTTTGAGGAATAAAATGATGAATTAATAAAACCGAGATATAGAAGAATAAATTCTCGCAACTAAAAATTCATAGAACCATATAAGAAGCCAAATCTAAATGTATTTCAAGAAAATATTTTTCAATTTTAAAGAATTAAGTAGGAAAATAAATCAATGTGGTGGAAAACGAGTCCGTTTAATATAATAGTGGCCTTTTTGATGTAAATTTTGCATTTATTTTCTTTATTCCCAACACAAAAACCCTTTTACCTTTGCTGATTTTAGGCCGGTTTATCTATGTAATACAATGTATAATGTGATATATAAAGTAGTTGCAGAAGGGATAAAGGTGTTATTGATGGAATTAATATTATATGAGTACGAGGTTTGTTAGCAATAAATAAACCCTTGATAACATAATTAAGTCTTTTAAAATATGAAAGAATTTTTGGAATGTGTGAGAAATTGGATATTTGCAGAAAGCTTATGATTGAATTATATGGTATTTTTGGAAAATATTTGGTATGATTTGGATTTGGGAAGGATTAGGTATCAATGGTTATGGGATGTTTCACCGAGAACTTATTTTATATTTGTGTAAATGGAATCGAGTGGGCTTTTAAGAATTTTAGAGGGATTAGGAAAGGTAACCATATTTCACCGTATCTTTTCATTATTATAGTTGAATCCTTTTGAAGGATGATAGGTAAGGAGAGATAAAATGGAGAAATAATTAGATTAAGTCTATGTAAGAAAATTGATACAACCAACCTTTTGTAGTTTGTAGATGATACAACCTTTTTTGATTGGTTGTGATGAAGTGGTGACATTTACAATAATTATACATGAATATGAGGAAGCCTTTGTGTTATCTAAATGACTCCCTAGTTATTTGGATAACATACATTCACATGCTAGCTTTGAGGTTATACATTGCGGGGTTGTGTACACTTAAATCATCTCCTTGAAAATATCCTTGGTCTGCAGTTCCTTGCATGCCTTGTGTGCTCTACTTATGTGCCTTCCTTACATTTTCCTTTTCCTCTTTGTTCCAATCTTCCTTGCATGCACCCTCTCGCACACCCTCCTTCTTCCCAATAGTTATTCACCGCGCGCATGCCTTAGACTTGTTTTCCAAATCATTTAAGTCTCTAGAATTCATGCACCTTTCTCCTTATTATCACACATTATCTTGTAATAGTTGCACCTTGACCATACGTTCCTTCCTTAGGTATTTCTCCCATTTCCTCCCATGCATGTCACTTTTGTGCACACCCTTCCTCTATTTCTCTCGTGCCTCATTCTTCTATGTGCATGCATTCACACCTTCTTCTACACCCTTAATTCCCCATCATCAACTGTCGGACATTCGATCGTCTGCTACACGTAACCAATAAAAGCACACCAACAGGGTGTTGAATCCTTGCAACAAACTAGTGGGCGAAATGTGGTAGAAATAACAAAATAAATCAACAATTGGCCATTTCCTCAACCAATCCATGTGTACTACATGTTTTGCATGCCTAGTTTGTCTTGGAGATATTTTTACTGATCCATAACTTCTATTCTAGTGCCTCAGATCCTTTTGTACCTAGATATTTTCCTTTTTGTTATCATTTTATCCCTGGTCCTTTGGCATTATTAGTTTAGTTTTCCTTTTAGCATTAGGAGTAGTAGTAGTAATAGCTATAGGTAGAGGAACCAAACTTCTCCTGAGAGATCTATCTATAGTGTGCAAGGTCCCACAACTTGGAGAGGATTCCATTGTTGTTTCAAATGACTCGGTTCTACTAGATTCAAGACATGGGTGCAAGTTTGACAACCAACAGTTTTTGGCACACCCGGTGGGAGCATCATTCAAAGGTTAAATTTTAGTATTGCTAATTTTGGTGTGTAACCTATAAATTTTCATCCTTTGGAGGTTCATTTCAACACATATGGTGAGTCCCAACACTCAAATCTACTAGTTTAGTAGCTAGACTACCTTTTATGAGAAGAGTGCACACTGAACACTGGGCAAGAGCACCGCAGCCTAAAGGATCCTTTGAATACCTCTATATTTCTCCCAAAAGTACATGTAATAGAGCTCCTATGTGCGCATCCCCATTTCTAGCATGTCATGCACACTATACTCCTCCTTAGAACAAATGTATGCACCCCGCCATGACGTTACAACCACCTCCTCCTCTTAGGAACTTTTCTAACTTCATGGGAGGGAGTGTCACAAATTTCAATACACAACATGATATTCCAGTAGCCACGCTTAAAAACATTCCATACACTAGCGAGAATCAATTTACACATGTTGATCACATTCAGGATGTGGCCAATGTATGATCTGTTTATCTAATCACGCATGATGATGTAGATTCAAGTTGCTTCGCAACTTCTTTCAAAGGTAAAACACTCCAATGTTGTCATGGCATGAGATCTATATCTATTTCCACTTGGGATGAGCTTGGAACAGCTCTATGAAACTACTTTTAAGATAAATTAGATCATCTATCATTTGTGGAGAAGTTGAATATAATGAAGAGAGCACCCACTACGAGTATATGATTGATTTCAACATCAAATTCTAGAAGACTTGGGAAATAATTCCTCAAGTAGTAATGCCTACAACCCAACATGCTTTCTTGTACTATCTAAGGGATTTGAATAGTGACATATCCATCATGATTCAATCCAAAGGAGGTAGAACCTTACCATTGCATGACAACATCACCATAAGGGTAGAGAAAAGTCTCATCCATGTGGGAAAGTTAGCTCCTAGACCTCATACACCCTTATTTACATAGATGTCTCTATCCTTGCAGCCTTATATTTCTCCAGTTTCAGTGCAGAGTGCACAACCAATTACATCCACATCCTACTTTCCCAGCGTGAGAGAAAGATGATGAAATGAAGGATCAATTAAGAAATTGTCCAATAAGGTCATTTCCTTAGAAAAAGAATAGGTGCAAACCTACAAGAATAGTTCTAATTAGGTTCCTAACCAGAAAAATAATCCTTGGAGGAATCAGTATGGAAATCAAAGATATGGGAAGAACTGACAGAATGATAGATGACATGCTAATGCACACTTTCCTTTGTAAGTGATTCCTCCTACATAACCTCTTCTAGCACCCAACACAATTCGAGCACTTATTCTAGTTCAAAACAATAGGGAGAAAGAGTTAGAATGGTGTTTTCCTTACAACATGCCTCATAGCCAATATCACTGTGTTAATGTTACATGCACGCAAGCCTATATGATACAAAATGATTCTAACTGTGAACCTTCCATTAGCACAAGTGATCTTAAGAACCAAGAAAATCCATAAGCTCCACCTAAAGACAATTTTATATTCTTTGGAACTGAAGACTTCTATGTGATTAATCAACCTATATAATATACAAACCGACCTCATGCCCAGTTGTTAACAACACAAGATATAAGAAGATAATGCTAGATTTTGGCACGAAATTACAATTCTAGCAACATTGGCTAATCTTCAAAAGCATAAGGATAAAAATAATTTATCTAGCATTAAAGGCATGTAAGTTCCTATGTATGAGGTTCACGTGTCATGTTCCTCTAGTAGTAACACATGCCACTCCTTTGGTAGGTCAATCCTCTGCTCCAGCTAAGGCTCCTACCTTTGCACTTGAAAAATCAAAGAAATATGTTGTTGTGCCTCAAATGCATAAGTCAGTGGGTCTTCCATTCAGCATTGTGGACCAAATGAAGAAGACAAACATAAATGTCACAATGTGGGATGCCCTGACCATTCCATCTCAACATGAATTGTTACATGAAGCTCTAGCCCAACTTCCACATCATGCTGACCCACTTGTTCAAAAACCATGTGCTCTTGTCAATATATGCCAAGAAGAGAAGAAATATGTAAGTAAGGTTGTAAAAAAACCACCCTTTTATATGTCCTTTCTCATAGGAAAATACCTTGTGCATAATTACATGATTGACTCCTAGGCACTAGATACTTATGTCATGCCTAAGAAAATTAGTTATGTTTTAGGTCTTAAGTATAGCCTCTTAAAAAAAGGAGTCTTGCAACTTAATAGTTCAATCTGTCACTACTTTAGGAGTCATCGACGATATTGAGTTAACCCTCCATGCATGTTGAAGCCTCATGATAACTCAAGATGTGTCAATCATTGACCTAACTCCTTTGTTTTTCTTGTGTATGTCAAGGGATTTTCTTGAAAAGTGGGTGGTTACTCATCTTCTAATTGGTCCCAATGTTACTCAAGATAAGGTATGGTACCTAGTTTACTATATAAGATGATCCAAAATTTTCATATCATGTAGAGTCATATGACACATCTTCCCTCAAGCCAACTGTCTAATCCAAGAAGAACAAGTTCCAATTTTCTAAGAGAAGCCTATCACACCCCTATTCCCAACTTAGTGCTAGATTTTGAATTGGTGGAAAGACATCAAAATTTTGATCCATATGCTAAAGAACCGAAGCTTATGAAACTAGGATTGGAACATATTGCATCCTTGAAGAAATATTTGTGTTGCTACATGTGTGCTAAAGTAGAATGAAGAAAGTGGGCTCTGTGGAAGTTATACTTCGATGGATCAGAAGCAAAAGGTGCGTGGGAGAAGGAGTGGTTCTCATCTCTCCCGAGTATGAGAAGTTATTCTTCACGCACAGGTTGTAGTTCACATGCTCCAACAATGTGACAGAATATGAAGCACTAGTGCATGATTTGCTAATTCGCAGAGAAAGAAAAGATCAAGGCATTACAGATATTTAGGGACACAACTGGTCATCTACCAGGTTACTAACAAGTGTTATACAAATAATATGATTCTCAAAGCTTATAATAACATAGAGTGGGATATCCTTAAGATATTTAATGCTCTAAATATGTAGGTTATCCCACACAAGATGAACAAAGAAGATGATTAAATGGCCTTACTTATCTCACAATTCTCCCTCTGTGCAATTTTTCAAAGGAAACACTCAGCACATCAAGATGGTGATTCAACCATCCATTCCAGATAACAATACCAACTAGAAAGTGTTTGATGATGATGCATAGATTTCCCAATTTATCTAGAACAAAGTTGAGTTCTCATGAAGTATGTAAGTTGACTTGCATGAGAGCTATGGTGACCAAGTGATATAATTTAAGACAAATAAATTTCCTAAAGGGCTGGTCACCTTAGAGAAAATATTTAGCCCTGATGATGAGTTCAAGGGTGAAGAAAAGAATATGTGCATGTAACAAGAATACTACTACCCTAGTCACGGTTGTGTGTGGTAAAGATTCTTTGCTTTACTTAGTAAAGCTTGCACACGTGAAGAAAAGGAGGCCTTCATTCTCTCTGTTAGAAATACAATGACATATTTTTATGGGAATATGAAGACCTCAAAGGATTTGATCCAAGTGTCTCTAAAAAATCCATTAACCTTGATCCTAGTATCAAGCCCATAAAAAAGCAGATGCCAGCTAATCCGAAGATAGAGCCCCTCATGAGGAAAGATTTATCCAAACTCATTGAGGAAAATATCATTTTTCCCATTAAATACTCTACCGGGGTCACAAATATTGTTCCAGTATGCAAAAATAATAATGAAATTAGACTTTGTGTGTGAAATCAGACTTTGTGTCAATTTCATAGATTTGAATAAGGCATCCTTGAAGGATCATTATACTTTTCCTTCTATGGAGAAGATTTTGTAGACTGTGGTTGACACGCGAAGTTATCAATGTTGGATGGGTATTCTGGCTTCAATTAGATCCTGGTCAAGGAAGAGGATCAATACAAGATATTTACAACCAAGTGGGAATATATGTTTATCAAAATATGACCTTTGGTCTGTCAAACATAGGCACGACATTCTAGCATGCACCATGGATATTTTATTCAAAGGATATATTAATGAGTTCATCTTGGTTTACTTTGATTACATTACTGATCTTCTAAAAAAGGGCAAATCACATGACACATCTATAGAAAGTATTTGAGAGATGTAGAAAATTTGGGGTATCTCTTAACCCCAAGAAGTGCAATTTTGTTGTGGCGTAGGGAAAGCTTTTGGGCCATGTGGTTTTAAAGGATTGCATCACAATTGATCATGAGTGTGTTTTAGCCATCCTAGCTCTTTCCTACCTGCACACAAAAAATATTTATATTCATTCCTTGGAAAAATCAATTTTGTTAGGAGAGTTATTCCTAATTTTACAAGATTGGTAAGGCTCATCACCCTCATGCTCAAGAAGGACACAACCTTTAGATGGATATTGGAAGGAAGAGAAAGATTCAACAAGATTAAGCAAGAGAATACTTTCATGCTAACACTCATTAACATAGATTACTCAAAGGATTTCATCTTTTATGCCCATGGTGCTGATGTAAGTGTTGTTATTGTTGTCCGACACATGAAAATGAACAAGTTTTGGAGAAATCAAGTGGCTTTCTTCAATCAACATGAAGGATTATGAATTGAGATAAAATCACATAAAAAATAGGTCTATGCCATCATGTAGTGCTTAAGAAGTTCAAAAGTATGCTCTCTACAAATCATATCAAGGTGTTAGTGTCTCAATATTCTCAGTTAGAGACTTTATCATGGGAGCATAAATGAGTGAAAAAGAGCAAGATGGGTGATCAAGATCATGGAGTATGATGTGAATATCAAAGCCATGAAGCTGGTGAGAGGAAATGTGCTCTGCAAACAACTTGTTGAGGACACAAGAATGAACTTAAAACTTCATTATTTTTGGATGAAGATATCCGTCAATGCACAACTTTAAAAAGAATGAGGACTATAGCGCACGTGAATAGATGAAGGATATGATCACATTCCTTTCGAGGGTACATACCATCCTAGATTGAACTAAAAAACAAAGAGGAGACATTTGAGGCTGCAATATATTCCATATGTATTGATTAATGGTCTTCTCTTCAAGAAGAATCTTGATGGAGTGTTATTGAGATGTATTGACAACACGAAAATTGAAAAAGTGTTAGTAGAATTTCACGATGGATTCTTTGGTGGACACTTCTCTACCAAGACTACAAGAAATGAAGATCATAATGGTTGGATTATTTTGACCTACCATGTTTGCAGATGCACACAAGTGGGTCATGAAAAGTAAATAATGTGCTTTCTTTACAAAAAGAAAAGATTAACAACACTTCCCTCAACCAATCCAAGCAGATCAGCCTTTTGCACAATGGGGTCTTGAATTCACAGGTATGATCAATCCTCCTTGTAGAACTAGGCACATAAGTGGGTGTTAATAGCTAAAAACTACTTCACTAGATAAATGGAAGCTATCGTGCTCAAAGAATCCACCGATTAGTCATCCTTGAATTTCTCGAGTGAATTGTAACAAGGTTTGGTGTTCCTCAAACCATTATCTCTGATAATGAAAAATCCTTCCTTAGTACTAAAATAACTAATTGGGCATCTTAGACTTGGAATATACTTGAAGAATTCTTCCAAATATTACCCTCAAGGAAATAGTTTGGTAGAGTCAACAAAAAAGAACCTGATCAAGATCATGAAGTAAACAATGAGTATTAACCAAAGACAATGGCATACAAAGGTCTCATGCACACTTTGGGCAGATAGAATCATGAAAAATAAGGCAATAGGTACATCACCTTACAAGATGATTTATGGTAATGATTCCACACTTCCTTTGATACTTGAGTTGAATTCTTTGGCACTTTCTTAGCAGATGGAATTGGAGGGCATGGACCAGAGAGAAATTAGAATGGTAGAGTTGTTTGAACTCAAAGAATCAAGGAATGTTATCATGATCAAGTTAGAAAAACATCAGAAAGAAATAAAGAAGTGGTTTGATAGAAAGGTTAGGCCTCAAGCTTTCAAATTTGGGGACTTGGTCTTAAAGTGGGATGCTTGACTGAGCTAAACCTAGGCACCATTCAAAGTTTGATGCACTTTGGAGTGGCCCATACATAATCAGTTCATGTAAAGAGGATAAATATTTCGAGTTAACTCATCTTGATGGAGGCACATTGCAATCCTAGTGAATGGGATCTATCTCAAACCCTTCCATTGAGTTTTCTACATCATCTTGTATATATTAGAGTAGTTTCAATTCCTCCAAGTGTGCTACACATACATTTTTTTTTATATAGTTCTTTCTTCTCACGTTCCTTTTGTGCACACTCTTCATTTTCTCTAGGATGTTGCTGATCTTCCGAGAAGTTTTCTTGATTTTTCAAGATTTAGAATAGAGTTCACAAATCATTCATCAAGTGACTTCAAGGGGTAGCTCTTCAAATATTCTAGATCAGAATTTCATAAGCACATAGAAATATAGACTCCATGCCCAATGGATGCTCCAGGCTACTTAATATCCTTAATATAGCATGAAGTTGGTCCCAAAATTGCTAAAATTGTTATCCAAATAACTCCCTAGTTATTTGGACAACCTACATTCACATTATAGCTCTGAGGTTCTACATTGCGGGGTTGTGTACACTTCAATCATCTCCTTGGCACATCTCCTTGGTTGTAGTTCCTCGTGTGCACCTTTGCAAGCTCTACTTCTTGCATTCCTTCCTTCATTTTCCTTTTCCTCTTTGTTCCACTCTTCCCTTGCACGTACCCTCTATGCATCCACCTTCTTCCCAATAGTTATTCACCATGTGTGCATGTTGTATACTTGCTTTCCTAAAATCAACTAAGTACCTAACATTTACTTAACCCTTTCTCCTTTCCGTCCACAATTACCTTTTTTTTAATAATTTTTCCTCAAACATACGCTTTTTCCTTGGGTATTTCTCCCATTTCCTCCCACACGCATCACTTTACATGGACCCTTCCTTTAGCTCTCCCATACCTTATTCTTCTATGTGCACGCCTTTGCACCTTCTTATGTGCCCGTGGTATACCGTGATATCATCATCAACTATCATACATTGAGTGTGCTACATGCAACCAATCAAAGCATGTAACAGGGCACCAAGTCTTTGCAACAAACCAATGGGTTACACATGGTATAAATGACAAAAAAATCAATAGTTGGCCATTTATTTAGTCCTTGATCGATCTACACCATGTAATCTGTTATTGCCGAGTTTTTTGCATATATCTTCGAAAACTGATCATAACTTTTGTTCTAATGCTCAAGTCCTTGCATGTTAAAGGGACTTTTTGGAAAGATCTTGGACGTATGCCACGCTGGCCCATTCAAATTCAATTTTAGTGGGATTTTGTAGGTGAGGAGCTGGAAAAAATATTTCACATCATTAATGTGTGATCTGATTGCTTCAACTACCCATATTTGATATGATCTTCCCTTTCTTCCTTCTCCAACATGCCAAAAAGACATGGAGAACTACACTTGATAGATTATAGGTGGATTTGTAGGAAAATTTGTAGGCATTGATGGCTACTAGTTTAGTTTCAAATTGGATTTCCCTCCTTCTCCTCTTTCTCTCTCATCAATCAATATATAAATGAAAGATCTCAGCTCATTATAAAGGGTTGGACATTTTTCATCCTTTAGTGTCTTTACTTTAAGGCTCCATATCGTATTTTGAGTTGAAAGCCTCAGATCTATGGTTCATGCATATGAATATTGGCCTTTAATGTCATTAGAATCCATTGTGCATACCTAGAATTAATAGAAGCATCGTTTTGTGACTATTCTCTATCTATTCTTCCTTTCTTGTATTTTACATTTTATACTTTGTTGTATGTCAACTCTCAATTTCCTTGCATCTTTATTTTTTTGGTTGTGTTTCATGAAATCGATGGTGTAAATGCGTTTTGGTTTGTGCTACATGTGCCTATCCTTCCCTTGTGATTTCACCTTTGTTTTCACTCAGAAAAATATTGTTCATCCCACTCTTTCTAGTGCTATCACATCCCTTATTTTAGTTTTCCTTTTTGTTATCCTTCTATCCTGGTCCACTTAGCATTATTAGCTTAGTTTTCCTTTCAGCATTAGGAGTAGCAGTAGTAGTAGAAATAGGTAGAGGAACTGGCCTTCTCTAGAGATCCATATTAAGCACACAAGGTCCCACAACTTGGAGATGGTTCCATTGTTGTTTTTAACAACTTAGTTCTAAAAAATTCGAGACACGGGTGCAAGTTTGACAACCAACACTTTGAAAATAAAATCAGCTGAAAGAAAATCCCCGATACTATTCATAATTGTTCCTTAGGAGAGGTAATCAAGGATATTAGAGGTTATGGGCATCTGTGTTGGTTATTTTGCAATAAAATAGTTAGGTGTCCCTTTTTTATGTAAAATATAAAACAAGGGTATGAGAATTTATGATTGAGAATTTTTAGAGAAATATTTATGTTTGGAAGGACAAAAGGTTAAGCCTTTATACAAGGATAATTTTAATTAAATTAATTTTATTGGAAAATATAATTTACACTTTCTCAATTCTTATGATACCTATTTAAAAAATGGGCCTCCTTCTCCATTTTGATTAACTATGATGTGATACACCCATGTTCTTATGTTTTTCGGTGTTTTCATGGTTATTTTTTTGTTGTTTACAATTCATATGAGCTTATAAACATTGTTGTGCAAAATGTTGGAAATATTTTAGGGTCTTAAAATGCTTCATCTTTATAAAGTTTGATTGAGTAGTGTTTCGAAACTAATTTTAGCATCCTTTACATGCATTTTTGGTTGAATACTTAAATGTTTCATATTTTTGAAGTGCTCACAATTATCTTTAGAAGTAAGGCCTCACATATCCTTATTTTCCACCTAGTTCAAGATAGTCACATTCAGGATCTCACATAAAATCAAATGTGGTGCCTTGTAGTTTTATCTTGGAGAAATTGTACCACATTATCGAGGAGATAACCTTATAAGAGTTTAAATATAAAAGCACTTTGTTATTATATTGGATAAAAGGCTCTAATTTCTACAAAAAATTACTAAACATGAAATAAATTAAGTGTTCTTCCTTGAGCTTCTAAGGCTAGGAAATTAGATAAAAAAAGGTGGAACTCAATGTTTCACCTTTTTCTTAGATCATTTCTTAGAAGTGTTGATGAAATAGAAAGGGTAACAGTAGGAGGAATACCTATTCAAATGTCGAGTTGATGGGTTGTTGTGCACGTATGACTTCCAAATCCACAACTGATTGTAGAGAGCTTCCTTTTGGCTAGGAGGAACTACCTCGTAATGAAAACAAGACCACCAAAAGGATTTAAACAATATGGGTAGGGGAACTACTCAAGCATATCTTTAGATCAGAGAAGTGTGATACTTCTGAATGGCTGTCAGGTCCAGCTCGTTTTAAACAATTTAATGTTGTAAACGAAGTAAATTATATTGTTATTTTAAAATGATTTAGGTATCTCACTTAAAAAACACAATAATAAATAGATCTAATTTAATAGGTAAAAAAGTGAGAATAGAATCCAAAGGTCGAATGATTGGTTCTAGGTCTCTCAACTTGAGGTTGATAGAGCATCTCGGGTAGATCATAGGTGAAAGGGTGGAGATATAATTAGGTGGGTAGGTATTTGTTCGGGGTTGTGTGGGAAAACACGAGACCGAGTGTCGATCGAGGGGTGACCGATGGTGGTTAGGTGTAACCGTGCGAACCATTTCTTGTCGTGTCTAGAAATGTCACGAGAACAAGTGGGGGTTTCACTTGTGATTTCACAAAGGAATTTGGTTGGTTGGGATGAGGTATTGGGTGGTGGAGTAGGATTTTGGGAGGTTTTCAATGGGTATACGGAGGTGAAAATGTGGAGAGAAGGTCAATAGGGAGAAAGATAAACAAAGTATGACAAAATGATGAAGAAAAGAAATAACCAGAAAGTATGATGTTGTACTTACTTGGATTTTGTTCTACGAATGTTTTGTGTGTGAGGGATGGAGGTGATAATGATGGGTTTTGAAGGTTGAAAGTGATCACAGCGAGAAGAAAAGATTCTACATGGGCTGCATGTACACTCTCTTTGCTTGGATAGATCAAATCATGGTCATTTGGGATGGTACTTGCGGAGAGAAGATGCTCAATCTCCCTCCTTGGATAAGATTTTTCATTTGAATTATCTCACGAAGATGCATTATCTCTTTGAGATGTGTTCTTACTCGGCCAATCCTTTCTCCTAAAGATTTCCAACTTTGCTTCCAATAAGGTTAGGTTTTTTGGGTTAAAAGGGGTAATTGATGACGGTCCGGCTTAAATGGTGATCGGTTAAAAAATGGTAACCAGAGCGTCGAGGAAGTGTGGGATTTCCTAGGTTTACTAAACTAGGGGAGATCCTCACGATTTCCTTGATCTCATGTTGTTATCCCATGGATTAGACTAGGAGATTCTTGTGATCATGCTTGGGAATGTGGTTAGAGGGAATGTAGGAATTGATTTTAGGGTTTGGGTAAGACTGCGAGTTAATTATGAGAACTTCTTAAGAATAGGTCTTAGGAGGAGTTAGCTTGGTGAGGTGTATAAGTGAAGTAGTATGTAAGGGATATTATTCAAATAAGATATTTAAATAATAAATATAGTGATGATAATGCATTAATTTAATTAAATTAATTAAATTGATATTATTGGGAGTGAAGGGGAGTGCAGTGGATAGGTAAATGTAATAAGCGGTGCTTATATGTCGAGAGCAAAAGGGGAGTGTGACCTAATTTTAGTGTCTACATTTTCCCCTTTTTATTTACATATCTTGTATTGGTAGCGATCTTCAACAAAAATAAGATGTGGTTTCGCAATACGTAAC